>OZ038456.1:4454544-4621528 GCA_964036195.1 Sphaerolaimus hirsutus | reverse complement strand
GACGAATAAGTTTCCTCGAAAAATCCCCCTGTCCCGAGACAGGGGATCATTAAAAAAGTACTACCGTATTACCTCGAATTATCCCCCCCTTGAATTAACCCCCCCCCCCTCGAAATACCCCCCCTAAATTTCGGCTGAGGAAATAATAAACCCCCCCCCCTCGAAATACCCCCTAGAATTGAGTGTAACGTGAACGTACATGACAATACCGCAGTTTGTGATCTGTACTATGCAGAACAAACGTTAAATACAACTGATGATTAAGTGACGTTAGGGAAGGGTTTTTGTGTAGGTATATACAGTAATATATGCCTATAAACACATATAAATCTATGTGATTGTTCGATTTTTCTATGTCTGCGTATGGGGAATTTCCGAAAATTTCTGGCGAAATAATAGACCCCCCCCTCGAATTATCCCCCCCTCAAATTTTGCTGGCGAAATACTAAACCCCCTGGGGGTATTTCGAGGTAATACGGTATCTTAAATGGCCGATCTGGACGATTAAATTTCAAGCTCAATAACTTGTCCATTCTGGGTCGATTAAGACCGTTCAACAGTTAAAATGGCTCGGACAACGTGGGCATCAGGTGAAATAGCATCGGCAGCGCTGACGCAGACTCGGCTGCGAACGAACACGACTGTGCGATATGGTGTGCAGTGCACGAACTTTGCCACGCCTATGCGTACAATTACAGAAATGGGTCGTGTAATGGCCTTAGCGCTGCTTTGGGCGAGGAAGTGGGAAGCAAAGATTCTGAGCCTGTCCAGCTTTGTCATACTATAGGCAGGTTTTACGACACATTTGAGGTGTTAAATTCTAAAAGTCGACTAGTCCAAATATTAACAATTTCGACTCAGGCCTAGGGTTAGAAGAAACCGTTTTTTTAATGCCATGTTTTTTTTAAAAAACAACGTTTTTTTATAAATTTTAAACGTTTAAAAAAACAACGTTTTTTAAAAGCTCCCAGATATGGCCTTGTATCAACATATATAGGTAGGTATATCAGACAAGTGGCTATACTCTGTGATTGTTATATATGACCATATAATGGCTGTGAAGCAATGGGATAGCATTATAAGTGGTGATTTGTGTCAAAAATGTCCATTTTTTGTCAACGTGTTCGTATATCAGCCTTATAGTCAAATGTTCATGACTTCAGGTGAAGTTTGGCATGGAATAGTGATCAAACGAGGTTATAAAAGGAGGTTGTTACTTTGGGAGTGATGTTACACACTGTGGAGGTACATGGAAGCACATTACCTGAATATAATATATGACAGCAACATATGACGGCTTATTAACCCATGGTAGCACATAGAAATGGATGCTTTGATACTATAAAATGCCACAAAACCAAAAAAAAACAACCACCAATGTCAATTTGTGTGTGAAATTGTGTGCTTGCATGCAAAAATTTTGCAAAATACCTAGTGCTTAGTACTAAAAATTTCAGCCAATGTTTAAAAAAACGTATTGGACATCATGTTTTTAAAATAATAAATGTTTAAAAAAACATCAGCCAACCCTAACTTGGGTACTGAAAAAAATACCGGTACTTACTTGTGTACCTTTTTACGACCACACACTACCAAAAACAAAACAGTGAATGATAAAAATTTTTTTCATGGATTTATAAAAAAATATGGAAAAAAGGAACCAAAATACAAGATAACACCAAAATGTACAAAAGGTACAGTTTCACCTGCTCTATCACATACAGCAAAAAGTTACTGCTATCAATGCTGTGTTTTTACAGTGAAAACTTTTTTATGTTTGTGCATTTTTTTCATAGTTTTCATCAGTGTCTTACACAAAAGGAAAATACAGAAAATTCAATGTGAAATTGCTTGATCTCATTGCCATCACAATGTGAAAACAAAATTGAGTTTTCACACAGAAGTCATGGTGAAAACTGGTGTGTGTAGGGTCATTATGATCAGGGTTGGCAAAATCTCAGAAAAAAATAAAAATAGAATAAAAATAAAATGGAATATTCAAGAATAAAATAAAATAAAATAAAATGGAAAATATAAGAATAAAAATAAAAATTGTATAAAAATTCGAATTTTTGTAAATTTTTTGTAAAATTGTATAAAAATTCGTATTTTTGTAAAATTGTATAAAAATTCATATTTTTTGTAAGATTTTATCTCGTTGCTTGAGTTTCTACCTGTTTTTTCATGGATCTGGGAGCAGTCCCAAGTGTAAAGTGTCCAATGTCATGTAAAATGTCATGCAAAGTGTCAATTGTCATGACAAATGTAAGACAAAAACACAAGATTTAGATACACAATTTACACTTTGCATGACATTTGTCATGACAATTGCCACTTTGCTTGAAATTGGACATGACACTTGACATTTTGCATGAGAATTGACACTTTACTTTATATTTGTCAAGACAATTCACAAATTGCATTACATTTTACAAATGTGCTTAGCACACTCCACTAGTCCTTCTACTGAAAATGCAAACCATTCTTATCAATAATTGTAACTTTACACTTGCAGCTAGCTAACAATACATACTGCACGCAACTTTTGAAAAGTAAGGGAAAAATTTGTCACAGGTTTTTCATGTATAGGTCTAATTATAACATTTTTTTGGCCTTGCATGCATGATTCTGATTTTTTGTAAAAATTTTGTACAATTTTTGTAAAATTTTTGTAAAATGTGTCATTTTATTTTCTTAATGACTTTTGGGAATAAAACAAAATAAAATACAATGAAACAAGAATAAAATTAAAATCAAATAAAATTTTTATACAATTTTTATACAATTTTACTAAAATGAATTTTTATAAAACCAACCCTGATTATGATAGTGTCAAATTTAACATTTGTGGGGAAAATGCGAAAAATATTGGGCTAGAAGTTGACAAGTCCACTTTGTTTTGGCCTAAAAGTCGACAGGTCCACCTTGCGCATCCCTTTTTGTGAGGACAAGATAGCAAGAAACATGTGGGCAGAAGTCCACTGACAATTTGACACATTATTGTCATTATGTGGAACTTAATGGTAGGCATGAGAGAGCCATATTGGACACGCAGCACCGGCCATGAATTGAAAGTGAAGCTTAAAATGCGATTTACTCAAAATCACATTTTGTGGACACGTCGGCTTTTAGAATTACCGTATTTCCTCGAAATACCCCCCGGGGGGTATTTCGAGGAAATACGGTATGTATCTATCCAGCCCTTGCGAAATGTGAGGGTCACAATTCAAGATACCCATGTCGCAACCCGTATCACAAGTCAACATTCTAAATTTTTTCTATTCATCTGCATTCTTCTAGCATGCACATTGTTTTGTGGTTTTGCACGTAAGATTCCAATTTTTTGTAAAATTTTTGTAAAATGGTTTCATTTTATTTTATTAATGACGTTTCAGAATAAAATAAAATAAAATGAAACATGAATAAAATAAAAATAAAATACAATTTTAATAAAAATAAAATACAATTTTAGTAAAAAGAATTTTACTAAAACCAACCCTGCATGGGGGTTTATTATTTCGCCAGCAAAATTTGAGGGGGGGGGGTTAATTCGAGGGGGGTTTTATTTTTTCGCCAGAAATTTTCGTGAAATTCATATTAAAGTATATGGTTTTTCTTACACAAAAACGGTAATAAATGTGAGAATATAGGTTATATTGGGGCCTCAGATGTATATCTGTATACAGATAAGCTGTAAAGTGTAGCTGCGATGCAAATAAGTAGTAATAAATACATCATGTATATGGTCGGGCTGAAAAGTCCCCGGGCAGTGCTCGCCATTCGCGCTAGGGGTAAGCTACGGTCATAACATTTTAACACGTTAATATATCAGGTGTTTTGAGTTTTCACCCAAAATTTTACCCCACTAGCTCCACCAACTGTGGAACTGTGGGGGTTACAATTTCGGTCATTTTGTACTGATGTACAAATGGTGCTCTAGCTGAATGCTGCTTTAAGTTGTGATCATGAAAATTTGGCTAGTGTAAGCCACCAGTGTTGGCAATGTGCCAGCACTAACCAACATTAGCTATGATATCATAAGTCTGGTTCATATTGTCATTACTGTCACTACTCTCACTACCAAATTCATCATTCTGTCTCTCCTTCTCAAAAAGTGGTTAATACAGGATGCATTTTGCATGCACACTGTTGTTGAACACAGGTAATGTGTCCACTACAGATTAGTAATGAAACATAGAGAAATTTTAAACACATAACCCACTTACTGCACATTTCAAAACAACATTCAAATCATTGCACTACAACATGATCTCAGATCAGATGATCACCAAAAACATCCATCACAGTTCCCACGTTTCTTGCACATCACCCTGATCTGCATATTAATTTTACCTTAATAGCAACAATGTTGATGAAAGTGTTGACTATTATCAGCACATTGACAACACTGGTGGCTTACACTAGCCAAAGTTTCATGATCACAACTTAAAGCAGCATTCAGCTAGAGCACTATTTGTACATCAGTACAAAATGACCGAAATTGTAACCCCCACAGTTCCGCAGTGGGTGGAGCTAGAGGGGTGAAATTTTGGGTGAAAACTCAAAACACCTGATATATAAACGTGTTAAGATTTTATGACCGTAGCTTACCCCTAGCGAGCAATGGCGAGCACTGCCCGGGGACTTTTCAGCCGGACCATGTACATTGCATACATGATGTACATCATTCCGGAGGGGGGGTTTTTCGAGGGGGGGGGGGTTATTTTGTTCCCAGCCCAATTTGAGGGGGGGTTAATTCGAGGGGGGGTTAATTCAAGGGGGGGGATAGTTCGAGGTAATACGGTATACTTGGGTACTGAATAAATACCGGTACTTACTTACTCGCGTACTTTTTTAAAGTACGCGAGTACAGAAAAGACAATTGAGAAATGTTTTGAGGTGCATTAAAAGCAAAAACCACTCAAATGAATGGATGAAACAGCTGTAAAAATAGTAGCGGAAATGATAGAAGTTGTGATGGGTTGGGAAAGCGACACGCTTCAACGTTTTACCTGACTAAACATATTGGTATTTACGTTTACCTAGTCACCTTTTACGCAGCGTAAAGGTAAAAATTATTAGTTTACGTTTTATGTACTCAGGGTGAGTAAAATAACACACTCAACGTTTACATTTACTTTGAAAAAAGTTCAGTACTTTTCACAACTCTGAAACGCATTTTAACGCATGCGATTGAAATATAGTGATGAAAAATGTAGCTTTCCAAAGGAGCAGTGTAGCTGCCGCGAGCTGTCAGCTTTTTGGCTCTAGATACTGCACCACATGCATTTCCATTTCTGTTTCGAGCTGCATGATGCAGCAGTCGTGTTGTCAGCAAGCTGCCAGTTAACCACATATTGTTGTCAGTGTTGGTTATTGTTTTGTGGGTCACTGTGAATGCGCTTTGAAACCCTACTTGCCACAACTCACAATGACTTCAACTTTATCGACGTGTTTATTGAACAACGTGTGTTCATAGCCTGAAGACGGTGGTTCTTGCTTTGACACTAGCGCCAAGAGCCAGCGCCAGGCATTTTGCTCCTGGCGTCAGGAAAAAATAGCGCCAAGCACCTAAAACACCATGGCACGTTTCCTTGGCATGGCGCCAAGCGTCGATGGTGCCATGGCACATTTTGCATTGGCGCTAGCGCCAGGCGCCAGCGCCATGGCGCTTTTACATCACTACCATACCATTTATTGCAAAGTCCTACCCTTTTTCAAGCCTACCACGAGGTATGCTCCATCCTCGCATGCATAGGCGGCGTAAGTGCTTGTGCGCTTGTGAATGTCACAAGCGGAATTTTTGGTGTCACAAGCAGAAATTCCGCTGTCACATTGTGACATTCACAAGCATGTATTGTAAAAATGAGAGCGAATGCTCAAAATAAGCTTAAAATCGTTGAAATTTGTCCATTTCACCTTTAAAATCACTGTTTTCAACTTTATACATGGTTATATACCTATTTTTAGCCAATTTTATATGTATTTATAGCGATTTCAAAGTTTTTGGCTGGCTGCCAAATTCACGTAAGAGCTGTGATAAAAAAGTGTCACAAGGTGAAATTTTGGCCATTGTGAATGTCACAAGCGCAAATTGGAACCTTGCGCCGCCTATGCTCGCGTGTTCGTAGCCTAATCGGGTGACTCTGTGCCGGGGGCCATGGGCATGTACCCGCCGGGCACGTTCGTGTCCGTGCGCTGCAAGGAGGGCCAGTTCCAGCTGGAGGGCGGCGCGCAGTCCATGCACTCCGCGATCGTCAACAGCACCTGTCTCGCCTCTGGCCTGTGGCACTGGTACCAGCCGCTCTACACTGGCCAGGAGTTCTGTGTTGCCTTTGCCTGTGAGTACCTTTGGCTGTGCTGGCATTCCGTGCCGCCTGTGAGAACCTTTGATGTTTGTGTTTCAGAATAGTTCCAACTTTTATTGTTTTGGGCAGTAGCTTCCCAGTATCTTTTTTTGTAGTCTGTATCCAATTCCTATGTTCATTTTTTAACAAAATTTTCAACATGACGACTGCTCGCCTGCGTCACTGAGCTCTGTGTGCAGCCAGGAATGTTCTAAGCATGAACAGTAGATGGTTATGCAGATGTGAGACTAGGAATGGAATGTTTTTTAAAAAGTGCTTTTTTAGCTTTTTTCAAAAAAATGTCAAGACATTACTTAAAAAGCTCCCCCCAAATATGGTTCTGAGTCAATATATACAGGTATATCAGACAAGTAGCAGTACTTGTGATTATATATAGCCATAGAATGGCACTGTAGTCATGGGACAGCATTATAAGTGATGATTTCTGCCAAAAAAAATCCACTTATATCAACTCATATCGCTGTTTGTGAATGTTTTGTGATGTAGTGCATGGAATAGTGCTCAAAAAAGTGTTTAAGAGGAGGCTAATACATTGAGACTGATGTTTTCAACTGTGGAAAAGTGTCTGGAAGCACATTGGCTGGATATAATATGTATACTACACTGACATATCACAACTTAATATTACATTATAGCATGCAGGAATAGAAGGAATGCCACTAAGATGCTTCAAAACCAATGAAAACCATCACCAATAGTAATGTGCATGTGAAATCGCCAATATGCATGACAAAATTGCAAAATACCTAGTGCATAAGTACCAGAATTTTTGCCAGCACTTTTAAAAAAAGCGCTGCCATCCCTATGTGAAACTGTGGCATCTATTTATTTCTGCAGCAGCTTTGCATCCATTGCCAGCTACTCGGAAATGGGGATAGGCATAAATATGCACTAATCAGTGGGGCTATTTGGTGTGTAAATTAGAGGTTTTGGCTTTGTTCTATTGGGAATAAAAGTAGGCCCAATTGTGATATGTAACATGCAAGTATTTTGTGAAAGCGCAAGTGCATAGAACGTCCAGCGCACTGTAACGGGGTTCAGGTCTGTGAAGGGGGACAAAACCTGCTTTGTTTACCTACTAAGGTATTGAAAATGAGCTCGTGATTTTGAATGAAAAAATTAGCACAGGTAAGTAGCTAGATAGCTGATTGATTGTGGAGGTTGAGCAGATAAAAGCCAAAAACGTTCCTTAAATATATGGCAGAGCGGGCCTGTGATAGATACATATTTAGCAGGAGCATTTGCGGGGGTGACCGCCAAACTTCGCTACAGATCCCTTGGGGTACGATGGGAAGTCAACGGTGCAAACATGAAACGGCCCTGAGATCATGTCCAAGAAAGGGCCAGAGTAACCAAATTGCCCAATCATTACAAACCGCCCTAAACGCCAAATTGACGCCCTAATCTACGCGCAGATTGCCGCGGCGTGAACGAGAGCGCAGTGGAGCACGGGAACTTCTCGTACGCGCCGCCGGCAGCCGCGCCGCAGACGCTCGTGCCCGGCCGCACCGCCGTCACCGTGCACTGCGACACCAACTTTCTCATCGCCGACACCTACTATGACCCCAATCCGCAGCGCAACAGGTGCCACATTTGACTAGTAAGATTACATGACGGTTATCTGTAATGGCACCACACAAGCTAGTTTTCACTCGTCCTCATTGAAAACTCACTTTTCAGTTTTCAAAATGGTTTAATACTGTGTCAGAATTGCCTAAAACGGCTGCCATCTTTGTTTTTTTGTTAGTTTTCATGTTATGAAGTCATTATTGGATACTTCAGAAAAATGTGGCAGACAAACTTTTTTTTGCGGAATAAGTACACATTTGTAGGAGATGCAGTAAATGGAATGTGATGGAGAAAATTATACTGTATTTTGGGTACATTTTGTTGATTTCTAGTTATCACATACATTTAAAAAATAAATTTTGTTTTATATGTTAAAATATTTGTTAAAATTCTATCTTTCATTTGAGATAATATCCCTCTGGCATATATGTGTAGTTTTTCATTCTCTTTTGTTTGGTTTTGTGGAAATGAGCAATGAAGAAGTACAAAAAATAAAAAATAAAAATGTATCTCTCATGAAACAATTTATAAGATGGTATTTAATGAACATGTAGCTGCAATCTATGCACACAGTACAACCAATGATGGGTAAGTTCTCCAAAAAAAAACACTTTCTGTGTTTTGAGTTTTTCAAAAATGAATACCTGTGTTTTGAGTTTTTTTCTCGAAAAAAACTTGAGTAACTCTGTTTTTATTTCTGTGGTTTTTGTAAAAACTCAAGTTTTTTTAGTTTTTTATTAAAAAACTCGAGTTTTTCCCCAAAAAACTCAAGTTTTTCCAAAAAATTATGATTTACGGCATTTCCATGTGGAAACAGTGGTTTTCTTATAAAATATTGGTTTTGCACATGTTTTAGCCCCACATAACATCTGTGTATTCATTCAAGTGTCGAAAAAGTCCATAAAAATGTCCACAATGAGGACATCCACATCACAACACCAGCATCAACAAAATGCCCAGAAATGACAATTTACGCAGTACTCCAAAATTCTTCAATGGATGTGCACTGTATGGAAAGCTACAGAATTGATTTTAACTACAACTACTGTATTACCTTGAGATGGGAGTTTATTATTTCACCAGCAAATTTTGACAGGGGGCTTATTTGAGGGGGCGGGGGTTATTGTTTTGTCAGAAAATTTCATAAGGATCATGGTCAATAGTAGGCATTTACATACCCAAAACAGGTTATAAATGTACAAACAGGATATATTTGAAATAAACATGTAGATAGATGCACAATCTAGTACAGCATATGTGTAGCTGTGATGCTAATTAGCAGTAATAAATACACCATATAAATATTTACATCTTACATGTACATTATCCCAGAGATGGGTATTTGGAGGGGGGGCCTATTATTTTGCCATTCCATTTTGAGGGGGGTTTATTCGAGGTAATATGGTATACTGAAACATGTTGAAACTGAAATTGTCAATTCCATCAGGATATGTGCAATTGTGCATGCAATCTTTAATTTCTTCTTTGTTCCATAATAAAATATGAATACATTTATGTACATATTTTTCACAAATACTATACATGCATATCATATCTTGTTTAATTAGTTTAGCTGAATTCATGTGAATTCAACCACTTCACTGAAAAAAAACTCAAAAAACTCAAAAAACTTTTCTGTGTTTCCGTGTTTCTGTGTTTCTGTGTTCTCCAAAAAAAACTCATTTGAGTTTTGAGTTTTTCAAAATTTGTGAGTTTCCGTGTTTCTGTGTAAAACAAAAACACAGAAACTCGATGAGTTTCTGTGTTCAATTTCTGTGTTCTTTCCATCGTTGAGTACAACAGCTATTCTCAAGGATGCAAAACAAAAGGAATGGGAATAATGAAATTGTACTCAATTCTTGCACCCAAAACAATTTTATAAGAATACTAACAAAGATGAAAACTCAAATGGCAAGGCTGAAAACAGACAAACAACCCTCATAAGCCTTCATCCAGCCCAGGATTTGTTCTCTCATAGTCCAGGCATAAAGTAAATGTTGCCAGCCAGCACTGATTTCAGGTTTTCAAAAATATAAAAAAAATACTGTGGGGCATATTTATAGCAAATACAGCTTGCTATGAGGTTGCCCAGGTATTGTCCATCAAGAGCAACAGCAACAGCAACAACACAGCAATCTGTGAAATAAATTTTTTTATGTTTTTTTTAATAAAACATGTTCTGGGCATTTTACATGGTGTGTTACCCACCATTAGATAGAGAAAAAATTACATAAAGGATCTCCAAATTTGAACTTTTTGTGACCACCAGAGTGCATTTTAAAGTTATTTTTTTCAAGTTTGGTGGACTGTTGAAAACTCATGTAGCTGGCACGTTGCCGGCAACACATTTGGTGACGTTTTGGCAACCCTGGCACTATTCAACATCAGTAAACAGTTCGGAAAACTGGTGACATGGGTGATGTGTCACCAAGCAACGCCAGTTTTAACATTTGAAAACGCAGAATGAAAACCAAAATGAATATTTTTGAAAACTGAATGGCGATGCATGCAGCGACGTTCGTGACACACTGTCTCTGCCACAGCAATGCATCGCAGTACAGCTTCCAATAACGTTTGGTAGGGTTGAGACTTCGAACCGAACCTAAGCATATTTTGGACCCGAGAACTGGAACCGAAGAAAATACCTGAACCAGAACTAAGAACCAGCACTTATACCTGGAACCAAACTTAGTACCCGAAAGAACCAAAATGTTTTCCACAAACGTGAAAAACTTGGAAAAATACAACTTCAATACCATTTTGAGGTGCTGCACAAAAAAATTTGCGCATAATTCTGCCTTTCATATATATTCATGGGAAATGGGTCCCATACAATCAATTCCTTGTAAAATACACTCAATGGTGTGGCTGTCACTTTCTATTTATGTCGAAATACCCACAGAGGGTTTATTTGTTCAGAGTGCAAATTTTGAGGGGAATTTGAGGGAGGTGGTATTTCGAAGGGGGTATTATTTCTGATTACATAGATCACAAACTAGTTTTTGGCAATTACATTATCCTTACACTTATTTCAGGTGGCAGGATTTCGAGGGGGGGTTATTTTCCATAAGCTCACTATTGGCCCTAGGTGCATTTCAAGGGTGGGTGTAGTTCGAGTGTGGGGTTCGAATATGCTACACTACATCATTATGTCCTTACTGTGTAATTCAGACAATTATCACCCGATATCCCATAATTTTATTATACTCCAGTTACTTTACACCCTGCACGCGTGGTTCCCGCTGGAAACGTGCCAACAATTTTTTTACGCATGCGATTTTCATAAAAAGTTGAAAAAAGTCATCGCTGTTATAACGCCATACGTTAACTCATTCACAACAATGATTTTCTTCATCTTTTACGCAAAAATCGCATGCTTAATCATCGTTGGCACGCTTCCAACGTGAGACATAAATCAGTGCGAGGGCAGAGTATCATGTCCGCAGAGTATACCTGGAACTGAAATTTTTGACATTTTGGAACCAAACCAGAACCGAACTTTAGAACTGGAACCAAGAAACGGAACCGAAAATTTTGAGGAACCGAGAACCGATACCGAACCGAAAAATATTGAACCCAAGAACCAAGAACCAGAACTGAAAATTTTGAAATTCCCATCCCTTATGTTTGGTAAATCTTAAATTTAGATAACAAATGTGACTTGCTGAAACCATTATATGCATATGTTTACACTTTTTGAAAACTGAAAATGCAAATTTACAATGTTTGAAAACTGTACGGCGATGTGTCGCCATTCAGTTTCAAATTGAGTTTTCAAATTGGGACCATGAAAACTAGCTTGTGTGGTTACGATATGGTTGGGCGCAGCTTTTTGCAGTATTTTGAACTAAAGGACATTCATCGCGGAATGTTTGAATGAACTCCTAATCATGTGACATAAACAATTGAACCAGGGGGCAGTCCCAAGCCCTGTAAAGTGTAAAGTAAAGTGTCAAATGTAAAGTAAAGTGTCAAGTCAAATGTCAAATGTAAAGTAAAGTGTCAAGTCAAATGTCAAATGTAAAGTAAAGTGTCAAGACAAATGTCAAATGTAAAGTCAAGTGTCAAATGTAAAGTAAAGTGTAAAGTCAAGTGTCAAATGTAAAGTAAAGTGTCAAATGTAAAGTCAAATGTCAAGTAAAAGTGTCAAATGTAAAGTAAAGTGTAAAGTCAAGTGTCAATTGTGATGACAATTGATAAATATTCACGAAAAACGAAAAAATATTGAAAGGTAAAACATGAAATTTGATTGAAAGGGACTCCGACATGTATTGCATCATGGCGGATGTATCGTGAATCCGCACTATCGATTATTGGCAGAGATTTTGAGATTAAGATTCAAGCAGAGATTGAGTATTCAAATCGACTGCTTAAATTAAAAAAATCGGATCGCGTCAAGTTGGCCCACGTTCAAGTTTCAGATTATGTGTTGTACGAACGATAGTGGAAGCTGTTGAAATTCGGGGGTTTTGCTCAAAAGCGCTAAAATTAGCTCCATGTTGACATTCATAATTTTGCCGCAAAAATTGCCTATATTCATAGCTGAAAACCTATTTTTACTGCGATTTCAAATTTTTTGGCCATCTGCCAACTTCACAAAAGGGGTATCTCCAAAAGAAATCGTCGTTTCGAAACGTCGGTATGTTAAAGTCGGCAGCAGGGTTGGCAAAATCTCAGAAAAGAATAAAAATAAAATAACAATAAAATGGAAAATCTAAGAATAATATAAAATAAAATAAAATGGAAAATTTCAAAATAAAAATAAAAATTGTATAAAAATTCCAATTTTTGTAAAATTTTTGTAAAATTGTATACAAATTCATATTTTTGTAAAAATTGTATAAAAATTCATATTTTTTGTAAAATTTTTTTCTGTTGTTTATAGTTCAACCTGTTCATTCGCGGAGCTGGGGCAGTCCCAAGCCATGTAAAGTGTCAAAATGTCATGAAATGGAATGGAAAGTGTCAATTTTCATGAAAATGTTAGGTAAAGTGTCAATTGTCATGACAAATATAAATTAAAGTGGAAACTGTAGAGCAAATTGTATCCAAATCTTATCTTTTGTATCCAAATCTTGTTGTTTTTGTAACCAAATTGTATGTGAACATTTGGATACAAAAACATAAGATTTGGATACCAAAATATAAGGTTTGGATACCAAAACATAAGATTCAGATACACAATTAACACTCTGCACAACATTTGTCATGACAATTATACTTTGCTTGACATTTGAGATGCCAATTGACTCTTTACTACATTTGTCATGACAATTGACACTTTGCATGATGTTTTACAAATGCGCCCAGCACACTCCAGTAATCCTTCTACTGAAAATGCAAATCATTCTTATCGATAATTGTAACTTAACACTTGCAACTAGCTAACAATACCTACTGCATGCAACTTTTGCAAAGTAATGGAAACATTTGTCACACATTTTTCATGTTTAGGTCTAATTATCACATTTTTCTAACCTTGCATGCACGATTCTGATTTTTTGTAAAATTTCTGTAAAATTATTGTAAAATTATTGTAAAATGGTCCATTTTATTATTTTATTATTATTTTGGAATAAAATAAAATAAAATAAAATGAAACAAGAAAAAAAAATAAAATACATTTTTATACAATTTTTATACAATTTGTATACAAATGATTTTTATAAAACCAACCCTGGTCGGCAGACGTATCGATCTAGAAACATCTGCGTCAATCTCTCCAGTGGAGAGTGCATGACGGCATTAGGTATTGTGACACAATATTGTAACGATTGGAATAGATCGGGTCACGTATGAAAACTTGGCCCTTATCCCAGTTACCAGTTGCGTATTATACAAATGAGAGTGAAAACTGAAAGTTTGCTAAAAATCGTGAAAATTTGCTTAGCTTTGCCGATTTCCTCCTTCATAATCGCTATTGTTGTTTATATTTATACATGGTTATATAGCTATTGTGAGCCTATTTTATTCATATTAATGACGGATTTCGAAATTTTGCCTGCTGCCAAGTTCTCTTCTGTTGGAACGGAGCCAACGAATGAAAAATAAAATAAAAACAAAAACGGTAGTTTGAACGGTAAAATGGTAGTTTGAACGGTCAAATTCTTTACGAGCAACGTTGAAAATGTAGATAACTAGGGCGTGGCACGCACGGACACGGCGAAACGTCCATTTTTCTTTTAATATGATTTTCTTTGTGGGACACAAATTTCGTTGTTCGCTCTATTCACGAGTGAATTCTAACTCTCCGATTTTGTAGGGTGAAATGAGGACTCCCGTTCCAAAAGTTCACAAGCGCCAAATCCAGAAAAATCGAGTTAGCTGTGGATTCAACATCCACGTATAATTCTGCCCATTTTGGTAAAAAAAATCAGTGTTATAGTCCATTTCGTTCCCGAGATACAGTGGTACCGTTTTTCAGAAAAATCACAATTTTCATATCGAAAGTGCACATATCCATCTCAGATCCCCTATGAAAAACAGGTGCCAAGTTCACATAATGTCGGGATTTGAGGATGGATTTCCGTACACGTTACTGATGATACTTAAATATATTTTATATTCGACATTGCAGTTTCAAAATACTTTCATGATATGTTGGAGTTGGAGTCCCTTTCACTCGAATTTCATGTCTTTCCTTTCAATTTTTTTCTTTTTTTTTGTGAATATTTATCAATTGTCATGACAATTGACACTTGACTTTACACTTTACTTTACATTTGACACTTTACTTGACATTTGACTTTACATTTGACACTTTACTTTACATTTGACTTTACATTTGACACTACTTGACACTTTACTTTACATTTGACACTTTACTTTACATTTGACATTTGACTTGACACTTTACTTTACATTTGACATTTGACTTGACACTTTACTTTACATTTGACATTTGACTTGACACTTTACTTTACATTTGACACTTTACTTTACACTTTACAGGGCTTGGGATTGGCACCAGGTGTAAGTCCCTTACCCTGTAGAGTGTAA
Source organism: Sphaerolaimus hirsutus (assembly GCA_964036195.1). Classification (NCBI taxonomy): domain Eukaryota; kingdom Metazoa; phylum Nematoda; class Chromadorea; order Monhysterida; family Sphaerolaimidae; genus Sphaerolaimus; species Sphaerolaimus hirsutus. The sequence continues at coordinate 4,606,592 of OZ038456.1, read as the reverse complement.
AATAGTGTCAAATGTCACGCGAAATGTCAAAAGTTCAGTAGTCCAGAGTTGTTGGAATTACTGAACTTTTTTAAAAAGTATATGTAAATGTAAGTATTTATTTTTTACTCACAAAAAAGTATAGAAAATGTAAAATACTTTTTTACCCCTCCTCATGTGTAAATGTGAGTAAAATACTTTTGTTTTCCCAGGAAAATGTAAAAGCGAGTACTTTTCCCCTGGAAAAAGTAAAAGCCACTACTTTTTACATGCGAGAGTGAGTTTGACACTGAATGTGGTTTTTTAGTGATTATTTAGCCTTTTCCTAGAAAAATTATATGATTTCTTCAAAATTTTCTGATTTTAGCAACAAAAAATTGAGCTTTTAGCAACAAAAATACATTTTCTCTGTACGCGTGTACTTTTAAAATGTACATGTAAAAATGAGACCATTACTTTTTTTAAGTATATGTAAATGTATTTACCGCGTACTCAGGTACGCGTATTTTTAGAGTAATTGTACGTCCATTTTAACAACTGTGCAGTAGTCATGTTAGTTGACAGTTAATCGACATCTCACACTTTACAATGTGCCGGACTGTACCCGGCTGCTCAAATGTGAAAAATGCGCGGTGAAAAACCCCTCCGCAGGACATCAACATGCATGGCTGATATTGCGCAGTTCGACGATGACACAATCGATTCGGTCACATGCCAACCGAGTGAGAGCTCAGTTTTTATTTCATACCCAGCAATAACTTTTCAAAACCATTAGGTTTTCAGCGTGTCCCTTGCCAAACGTTCTAAATGGAACAGTGGAAACTGCTGGAAGTTGCTCAGAGGTGCTGGGAAACGGAAACTGCGCATTGGATGCAATTTTCGAGTACTTGGCTGGTCACATATTGTGGTGAACATTGCGAGCATGTCCCCCTACCTTTTTCACCCATTTTTGCTAAGTTGCATCTTTAATTGTAAATAACTTTGAAAACTGATTACCTCGGAAGTGGCTACCAAAGAGGTCCGTCAAATGCACATATTTTATTTACCGTATTACCTCGAAATACCCCCATGGGGGTTTATTATTTCGCCAGCAAAATTTGAGGGGGGGGTAATTCGAGGGGGGGGGGGTTATTCGAGAGGGTGATTATTATTTCGTCAGAAATTTTCGTAAGCATCGTAGTAAATAGTAGGCATTTGCATACCCAAAACAGGTAAAAATGTGTCCAAACAGGATATATTTGGACATAAAAACGTAGACATGGCTACACAAACTAGTCTATGTGTAGCTGCAATGAAAATTAACAGTAATATACATCATGTACATTGCATACATGACGTATTTGTTATGTACATGACGTACATCATTCCGAAGGGGGGGGCGGTATTTCGAGGGGGGTTTATTATTTCCCAGCCCATTTTGAGGGGGGATTAATTCGAGGGGGGGTAATTCAAGGGGGGGGGATAATTCGAGGTAATACGGTAAATAGCAAAAAATATCGCGTTTACGGAAATCTAAATGTGCACATTTGCAAAAAGAATCGTTATCGGGTACAGTCATAGCGGATTTTTGGGTTAGCATTTTGGGGGGAGGGGTTAGCCGGTCAGCACGCGTTAATAACTCGGGAACCGCTTGGCGAAAAATGTTGAAATTTGGATATGTTATGGTTTCACGTCGGGGCTCTTTCAGATTTCGACGATTTTTTGCTACGACCCCCCAGACCGGAGATAGGGGGGTCGTAGAAAAAAAATCGTCGAAATCTGGAAGAGCCCCGACCTGAAACCATAACATATCCAAATTTCAACATTTTTCGCCAAGCGGTTCCCGAGTTATTTACGCGTGCTGACCGGCTAACCCCCCCCCCCCCCCCCAAAAAAAAATGCTAACCCCAAAATCCGCAATGGGTACAGTCCCGGCATCCAGCGTACATATGAACATCTGAAAGCGTAAAAATGCTAGGGATAACTGAAACTTTGTATCCGTACATATGAGAGCAGCCTTGTTTGCATGCATAGAAGATTTTGTGTGGATACACGACAATTCAACGAGCAACGGCACCACAGTGTGCAACTCGACCACCGAGTGGTCCCACAGTGTGGAGTGCGTACCCAGTGAGTCGGACATTGATATACTCCAGTCACTTTACACCCTGCACGCATGCTTCCCGCTGGAAGCGTGCCAACAATGTTTTTACGCATGCGATCTTCATAAAAAGTTGAGTAAAGTTATCTCTGTTATAACGCTATACGCTAACTTATTCACAACAATGATTTGGTTCATCTTTTATACAATAATAGCATGATTTCTCACCATTGGCACGCTTCCAACGTGAGACATAAATAAGTGCGAGGGCAGAGTATCATGTACGCCAAGTATAACAGGGACGTAGCCAGGATTAGCATTGAAAAAACGACTGATTTTGAGAAAATATAATTAAATATTATCTCAGAAAATCTATCAAGAAAAAATATAATTAAATCTCTTGGGTCATTTTCAAAATATAATTAAATCTCTGAGAAAATCTCTTGCAGTTCAAAAAAATCTCATTAAATCTCTCCGCTTAAAGTATGATTAAATTGACATTTCAAGGTGTTTGAACCATTGAGAGTAGGTATTAAGCACATTATGTGTTTTTTAACCTTTTCATTCACAATTTCATATGATAACAGCATATTGTCTACTGATGGCACACTTTGTACTACCCAGAGTTGTTAAAATACCGGTATTTTTGGAAAGTGTAAGTGTAAGCGTAAATACACTTTCCAAATTTTGAGTATGGATACTGTAAGTGTAAGATATTTTTAAAATACCTAGGAAAGTGTAAATAAAGTGTAAGTGTAAAAATTTTTTTAAGAAAGAGCTCTCACTGTTGAGCATCAGAAAACACCACTGTTTTCACCTTTAGATCAATTTATTTATCATTTTCATGCATTAGTTCACATTTTACTGCTGTATGAACAGCTGTATGAAAAATTTCAGACTGTAACAAATTTAGTGGTATGAAGTTGCGTAATAATGGCACGTTTTCAGTGTTGATATTTTACTGACTAACTATGTGATACACACTGTTTAAATACTTGATCTTGTCCGTTTTACAAAGTATCATGAAACTGTAGAATATACCATGAGTACTGATCAAAGGTTGGAGCTTGTGCACGTTTGTACATTTGCCATATTTTCTACATTCAATGCATAACTGCATGTGTGCACTGTGTAGTTATTTTTGTACATGACCCAGTTTTATGCTTCCTCAAATGCTTCAAACAGGGCCATCTGAAAGAAAAAAATACACTTTCTGTATCCGGGTATTTTGCCCAGGAAAGTGTAAAAAAAGTGTACGGGTATTTTATGAAAGTGTAAGTGTAAGGGTAAATATAAATACCCATTTACCTGGGTATTTCGGGTAAGTGTAAATACACTTTCGCAACTCTGGTACTACCATGTATTTAGTATCTGAATAATGAACAAAAATATGGTTTAGGCACATTTTTCCTCATAGTAGAATACATTACTTTCACGTGTGATGATCCCCACAGACTTTTTCACCAAAATTTGGTAACTACATATATTTCCAAAGCATGCTGTCAACTCTTCGGTTGTTAAAACAGCTAGAACCCAGTGCATAAGTCTACCCATTGCACAAGTAGCAACATCCAGTGCCAATGTAGACCTGTTGCTTAGGTACAGCCCCATATTAAGCACTGGGTCTTCATGGGACTGCAGGGCTTCAGTATAGTTCAGGGGTTAAAACTTATTTACATTTATGCAAAAATACATATACTTGAGTACTAAGTAAATACATCTAAATTTCCGCTGAAAAAGTACCAGTACTCTATGTATAGTTCTTGAAAGTACTTGAGTACAGAAAATTTCAGAAAACTTTTTTTGGCTGGAACAGAGGACAGAAAAAGGGGAGGGAAAACTACAAATAGGGGCAAAATAGCCAAAAATGGGTATATAAGCAAGTATATGGTTAAAAATAGATGAAACTTGGTAAAAAAGCACATGAACTAGTGAATTGCAAACTAGTGAATGTGAAAATGGGAAAATATAGAGAGATTTTCTCAAGAGATTTTCTCAATCAGGAGAAAATATAATTAAATCTCTCTGGAAAATCATGGAAAAAATATAAATCTCAGAAAATCTTATATTTTCTGAGATTTCCTGAGATTTTTTAAATATTAATCTCCCAGAGACTTTATCAATGCTAGCCAGGATTTTCAGCGGGGAGGGGGGGGCGGATTGTATACCGAGCCCGACAACGGGGGGCAGCGCCCCCCCCCCTAAAATTTTACCCCTGTAGTAAGGGAATGGTACCATGGCGCTGGCGCCATTCGTAAGCGCCACGCCATGGCGTCACTGGCATTGGCATTGGTGCCAAAACAGCAGGATATGTCTGTATTTTGCAAGCATATACCATGACATCAGGGACGTATCCAGGATTTTCGAGCGGGGAGGGGGCTGCTTGTTTACGAAGCCCGGCGAGCGGGGGGGCTCAGCTAGGGTGGCAGAATTTACCGTACCCTACCGTACTGCATTTTTGGAAAATGTACCATACCATACCGTACCGTTTACCACACTTTTAGAAATTTACCGTACCGTACCGCGTACCGCATTTTGTTAAATTTACCGTACCGTACCGCGTACCGCACTCATTTACCGCATAAAATGCGGTAAATTTTACTCAGGTGGCAATCCCAAGCCCTGTAAAGTGTAAAGCAAAGTGTCAAATGTAAAGTCAAATGCAAAGTAAAGTGTCAATTGTCATGCAAATTTCAGTAATAAAACTTTTTCTTTTTTGTTTTGATTGACACTTTACTTTGCATTTGACTTTACATTTGACACTTTACTTTACACTTTACAGGGCTTGGGATTGCCCCCAGATTGGCCTTAAATTTGTCAATTTATTGATGACAATTTATGTGGTGTTCTGCAATTTTTTGCGCACAAGCGCGTAAATTCGACATGCACCACTGTTTTCACTGATTTGCAGCGCTTCCATTTCTGTGTAATAAACACCTTCCCGGTCAAGTAAGCCACCCATTTTTTTCTTTCACTTCGGAAGCTATATCTCGGGCTATGGTGGGGTTATAGAGCTGAAACTTTGTAAATATATACTTGTAACATCCCTCTACTCTGCATCAATGGGGGGAGGCATGGCGACCAACTACAGGGTGGGTCGCCCTATATGCAAAAAATTGTTGCATATAGGGCGACCCACCCTGTAGTTGGTCGCCATGCCTCCCCCCATTGATGCAGAGTAGAGGGATGTTACAAGTATATATTCACAAAGTTTAAGCTCTATAACCCCACCATAGCCCGAGATATAGCTTCCGAAATGAAATAAAAAATGGGTGGCTTACTTGACCGGGAAGGTGTTTAGCATGTGGAAAGTCAAACTATACATTTGTATAGTGTTGGTAAAATCCACACAGTGTACTTCCAAATGCTAAAAACGTATGAAAAATCACACTCAATGTATTTTCTTTTTCTTGTGAGCTTGTTTGTTCCAGTGACATAAATATGTTTGATGGTGGGTGGTACACATAATGTAATCAACATAAAAATAAATTTTTTTTAAAGAAAAAACCACTTATCTGCCACATGGTTGCACAGCAGGGGTCTCCAATAGAGGATGGGGTTGGGGGGTCTCCTCAAATTACATTCATTCTTTATAGCCTATTTTCAGCTATTTTTGTACCAATAATGTATATGCACTTATATATCTATTTTTGGGAGCCAATTGAAACCGTGCGCCTGACGTGGGCCACCCTATATTTACATTTATTGCTAGCTGTGTATCAGGATAATGTTCTGCTTGCATACTAGTGATGGGCAATGATAGCTTCTTTGGAAACACTTTTTGTCTTCTGAGGAGTTTTACAAATATGTCCAATCTAAAATAATGAATACCTCATCCTTTTTTCATGAAAAATCACTCCCCCTCTCTAATAAATTGAATGATGCTGATGAAAGGCGATGAACATTTATTGTCTATTTTCTGCTATTTGTTGTACTAGGTATATATTTACAGATTTGTGCTGAGGTACCTTTTTAGCTATTTTTCACCTACTTTTAGCAAATTTTCTCCCTTTTCTTCCTTCTACACCTTGAAAAAGCCTATATATTGAACCCCTGCATTGTTGGTAAGTAATTTTTTGTAATCAGACTGTTATTATGTTCATTATCATGATTATCAAACTGTGTAATCGGATTTGGTGTCAATTTATTAAGTGAAATTTGTCTGTAGTCTAGCATTGACACATTTCTGATAATCAGAAATTTACGGTACCGTACAGTGTACCGCACTTTTCAGATTTACCGTACCGTACCGTTTACCGCAAAATAGAAGATTTACCGTACCGTTTACCGCACAATGGGAAATTTACCGTACCGTACGGTTTACCGCAACGCTGTACCGTCTGCCACCCTAGGCTCAGCCCCCCACCCGCTTGAAATTTCGCCTACATAGTGACGGAATGGCGCCATGGCGCAGGCGCCATTAATAGGCGCCACGCCATGGCACTGGCGCCATTCATAGGCGCCACGCCATGACGCCATTGGCGCTGGCGCCAGCGCCAGAAACCGCTGTATATGTATGTAAAAAAACGTTAATATACAGCGGCGGGAACACGATTTCATGGATTTGTGTCACCGGGGACCGATCGGCTGATAATTGGTTGTTGGAAGGGAGGATCGCGCGCTAGCGCGCGAAATTTTTGCACCTACCGTGAAAAATGTATCGGAAAAGTTGCATTTCCGGGGATTCTTTAGGTCTCACCCCGGGAGCGCTGCAGCCCCCCCCCCCCCGCCCCCCCCCCTCTGGATACGTCCTTGCGTGACATGGACACGAATTGGGTCCATTTTCACAGGTTTTGAGGCTGCGGAGACGGGCCAGCCGTAAATATGTGTTGCGTGAGGGGAAAATGCGCGCTTGCGCGCAAAATTTTTCAAAATGTCGACAAAATAGTCTTCTGGAAGTGCCATTTCTGGCATATTTTTTAGTCCGGCCCGGGAAGGGGGGGGGGGGGCGGCCGCCCACCCGCCCCCCCTGGCTACGTCCTTGATTGATAAATAGGTATTTACATCCATCACATGTGTTTGCGTGACTCAATAAACAACATAACGTATTTACTCGAATAATGCACACGGATAATTATTTTTTCTCACTCGTCTCACAGGGGAGAATTACCGTATTTCCTCGAAATACCCCCCTCAAAATGGCCCTTATGAATTTATTAGCCCCCCCCCCCACCCCCGAGGGGTTTAGTAGATTTGGACCTTGGCGGGGGTTTATATAGATAGTAAATCGCTCCTCCGGAGGGATAGATAGCTGAAAAAAATTTGGGGGGGGGGGGGTTGGCGTGGGATCAATATAGGCTTTTCCAAGGTATAGACGGAAAAAAGGTGGAAAACTCACTAAAAGTAGGTGAAAAACAGCTAGAAAAAGGTCTATAAGTACATCCAATACAAAAAATCGCTAAAAATAGGCAATAAGGAACGTGAATTAGAATTTTGAAGGTGAAAAACTATAAAAAGGTACGAAAATTAGCGATTTTGAGCGAAAATTGGGCCAAAATTTCTTAAAAATCTGACGATTTGGGGGATAGATAGCCAAAAATTTTGCCTCCGGGATAGATAGATAGCTGAGCGGGCCTCCCGGATAGATAGATAGCTGGCGGATTTGGGGGGGGGGGGGGGGTAACCCCCCTACTAAACTCCTGCTTCCCCCCTCGAAGTACCCCCCCAAATTTAGTGTAAAGAAAACGTTAATGACAAAACCTGTGGTTTGTGAGTCGGGCAATGCAAAGCACACGTTATAAACAATGAATTGTTACGTTATAACAGTGTTTATGCCATCTACATACTTATACTAGCAGGATTCTCTCCAACCTTCGGTCGGGTTTTGCAGTGTTCTAACTCTATGAAGAAAAAACACAAAAAAGCATTATTTCAATTTTTAGACACAGGTGTTCAATTTTAGGGTAGAGCGTGTAATTTGTCACAACAGAGTGCATATTTCAAATCAGTGCAATCAGAAACCCACAATGCATCAAAGTGAAAGTATTTGGCCCCAGGTGTTCATTTTCAGGTGTATGGTAATGTAGTGTCAAAATGGAGTGCATATTTCAAATGATTGCAATCATAAATCCACAAAGCACCATTTCACATTTTTGAATATTTTGGTGGTTTCGAATTAAGGGTTATGGTAATGTAGAGTAGAAATAATAAGGCATATCTCAAATCACTGCAATAAAAAACCCACAAATGCATCATTTCACTAATTGAAAGTTATTGGCCCCAGGGGTTCATTATCAAGGTTATGGTGATGTAGTGTCAAAATGGAGTGAATATTTCAAATTAGTGCAATCAGAAACCCCAGAAAATGCATCAATTCACAAATTGAAAGTTTTCGGCCCCTGGGGGTTCATTTCCAGTGTTATGAAAATGTAGTATCAAAATGGAGTGCGTATTTCAAATCAGTGCAATCAGAAACCCAAAAATGCATCATTTCTCAAATTGAAAGTTTTTGGCCCCAGGGGTTCATTTTGAGGGTTATGGTAATGAAGAGTCATAATGTAGTGCATATTTCAAATAAGTGCAATTAGAAACCCACAAATGCATCATTTCATAATTTGAAAGTTTTGGCCCCTTATTTCAGGGTTACAGTAATGTAGTGTCTTAATGGAGTGCACATTTCAAATCATTGCAATTATAAATCCACAAATGCATCATTTCACAATTTTCAATTTTTTGGCCCTGGGGGCTGGACTTAAAGGTTATGGTAATGTAGAGTAGAAATGGAGTGCACATCTCAAATCACTGCAATAAAAAGACCCAAAAATGCATGATTTCACATATTGAAAGTTTTTGGCCCCAGGGGTTCATATTCAGGTTGATGGTAATGTAGTGTCAAAATGGAGTGCATATTTCAAATCATTGCAATCATAAATCCACAAATACATCATTTCACAATTTTCAATTTTTTAGCCCCAAGCTTGACTTAAAGGTTATGGTAATATAGTGTCAAAATGGAGTGCATATTTCAAATCAGTACAATCAGAAACCCAAAGATGCATCATTCCATTATTTCTAATTTTTTAGCCCCAGGGGTTCAATTCAAGGCTCATGGTAATGTAGAGTCAAAATGGAGCGCATATTTCAAATCAGTGCAATTAGAAACCCACAAATGCATCATCTCATAATTTGAAAGTTTTGGCCCCAGGGGTTTCATTGCAGGGTTACAGTAATGTAGTGTCAGAATGGAGTGCACATTTCAAATCATTGCAATTATAAATCCACAAATGCATCATTTCACAATCTTCAATTTTTTGGCACTGGGGGCTTGACTTTAAAGTTAGGAAAATGTAGAGTAGAAATGGAGTGCACATCTCAAATCACTGCAATAAAAAACCCACAAATGCATGATTTCACATATTGAACATTTTTGGTCCCAGGGTTTCAATTTCAGTGTTATGATAATGTAGTGTCAAAATGGAGAGCATATTTCAATCAGAAACCCACAAATGCATCATATCACAATTTTTAATTTTTTAGCCCAGGGGTTTAATTCAAGGCTTATGAAAATGTAGAGTCAAAATGGAGTGCATATCTCAAATCAGTGCAATTAGAAATCCACAAATGCATCATTTCATAATTTGAAAGTTTTGGCCCCAGGGGTTCCATTTCAGGGTTACAGTAATGTAAATAGTGTCAGAATGGAGTGCATATTTCAAATCAGTGCAATCAGAAACCCACAAATGCATCATTTCAGAATTTATAATTGTTTGCCCTGGGCATTACACTTAAAGGTTTGGTAATGTAGTGTCAAAATGGAGTCGATATTTCAAATTAGTGCAATCAGAAACCCAAAAATGCATTATTTTATAATTTCTACTTTTTAGCCCCAGCGGTTTAATTCAAGGCTTATGGTAATGTAGTGACTGCATTGTGTGTAAAAACACACAAGAATTGGGCAGAATGGAGCTGTGATTGTGCCTCCTATCTTTTACATTAGGCATACTTTGCACGCAATTCATTCACAAACATATATATTCAGATAAGTCCATAGACTCTTATATTTATATAGCGGTTTTTGTTGCATTTTTCTACGTCTGCATACGTTACAGACGACAATTTAGTACTGGAATTTAAAAAAACTTCTGGCGAAATAATAAGCCCCCCTCGAAATATCCCCCCTCAAAATTCTCACTCTGAAACAAACACCCCCCCCCCCCCGGGGGGTATTTCGAGGAAATACGGTATTCAAGGTGTGGGATTAGTCAAGAGCGGGAATTATTCGATTCAATACGGTAGTTATTAAATACCGTTTTTGGAAAGTGTAAACATAAATCAGTGTTCACCATGGCTCCAGTGTGACGACACGAAGTAAAGTGAAAAAGTTTCATTTTTCAGGATGCGCCATGCAAAATGGTTTTTCTGAAGCGACTGGTTGAATTTCTACATTTTCCGAATACAAAGATATTTTGGGCCGGAAAGCGTAACAAAACGTAAAAATATTTTCAGAAAGCGTAAATATAAGTAAACATGCAGTATACAGTATAAAATTACAGTACATACATAAAGTATAAATACACGGGGATAGTGATGTAAAAAGCGCCAGACTTTTGGCGCCAAGCGCCAAAAGCGCCATGGTGCTTTTCCGGAACTAGCGCCAAGCGCCAATGGCGCCACAGCAAAATGGCGCCAAGCGCCAAAAGCGCCATGGCGCTTTTCGGAAACACAGCGCCAAGCGCCAATGGCGCCACAGCTGTTTAGCGCCAAGCGCCAAAAGCGCCATGGCGCTTTTCGGAAACACAGCGCCAAGCGCCAATGGCGCCACAGCTGTTTAGCGCCAAGCGCCAAAAGCGCCATGGCGCTTTTTGCTTTGACGCTAGCGCCAGGCGCCAGCGCCATGGCGCTTTCACATCACTACACGGGGAACACCGGAGTATTTAGGGTAGGTTTAAAAATGCCTTCACAACTCTCATAAACAAACACAAACTTTGACCGACTGCAGCATGCAAGCCAATCGGAATTCTTCAAGACGTAAAATCAGTTGAGTATGTCAGCACCCAACTAGCATCCGGAAACTACGCTGTGGGCTCAAGCGCTATGATATTCTGCAAGGACTCAATGGTGTCCCAGGGGTTTCCAACATTGAGCAACGTAACCGCCACGTGCAATGAAACAGGAGTGTGGGATCATGCCTATCCCTGCATCTACTGTTTGTCATCCTTTGTCCTTTATGTATTTACTTGCGACCAGGGTTGGCAAAATCTCAGAAAAAAATAAAATTAAAATAAAAATAAAATGGAATATTCAAGAATAAAATAAAATAAAATGGAAAATTTAAGAATAAAAATAAAAATTGTATAATAATTTTGTAAAATTGTATAAAATTTCATATTTTTGTAAAATTGTATAAAAATTCATATTTTTTGTAAAATTTTATCTCGTTGCTTGAGTTTCTACCTGTTTTTTTCATGGATCTGGCAGCAGTCCCAAGTGTAAAGTGTCAAATGTCATGTAAAATGTCATGCAAAGTGTCAATTGTCATGACAAATGCAAGGTAAAGTGTAAATTGTCATGTCATGTAAATTGTCATAAATATGTAAAAAATAAAGTCAAGTAAAGTAAAAAATAATCAATTGTCAAGCAAATTGTGTCCAAATCTTATGTTTTGTATCTCAATCTTATGTTTTGTATCCAAATTATGTTGTTGTTGAATCCAAATCTTATGTGAACATTTGGATACAAAAACATAAGATTTGGATACAAAACATACTATGGATACAAAAACACAAGATTTGGATACACAATTTACACTTTGCATGACATTTGTCATGACAATTGCCACTTTGCTTGAAATTTGACATGACACTTGATACATTTCGCATGACAATTGACACTTTACTTTACATTTGTCATGACAATTGACAAATTGCATTACATTTTACAAATGTGCCCAGCACACTCCACTAGTCCTTCTACTGAAAATGCAAACCATTCTTATCAATAATTGTAACTTTAAACTTGCAGCTAGCTAACAATACATACTGCATGCAACTTTTTAAAAGTAAGGGAAAAATTTGTCACAGGTTTTTCATGTATAGGTCTAATTATAACATTTTTCTGGCCTTGCATGCATGATTCTGATTTTTTGTAAAATTTTTGTACAATTTTTGTAAAAATTTTGTAAAATGCATCATTTTATTTTATTAACGACTTTTGGGAATAAAATAAAATGAAACAAGAATAAAATTAAAATAAAATAAAAATTTTATACAGTTTTTATACAATTTTACTAAAATGAATTTTTATAAAACCAACCCTGCTTGCGACGTTAAAAGATTAGCATGCCGCGCATAAAACGACATTTATACCACAGCCAATTAAACTGGTGGAAAATGTGTTGTGAGGGGGTGGAAAAGTTGCAGGAAGTTACCATCCCCTATGTCAAAAAAATTGGTGGCCTAAACTAATCAAATGGTCACTTTGATCCTTTTGTAATGATTTTTGCTGGTTCAGTTCAGATGCTCAGTACAAGGTACACTGGTACAATCAAAAATTCAAAACTATACAAAACTATAGCTACCACAATCATAGCGAAACAGGCAAACAGGCAACTGCATGCAGGTGTTTCATGTTAATTTTTCCATTTCTAGCAAAATTTTGTTAACTGTTTCCGTTTCCATGCAAATTTCGCTTTCCGTTTTCCGGCATTCAATTTTTCCGTTTTCTGGCGTGAATTGCGATAGAAGCGGCCATTCCATCCCCTGCTGGCACGTTTTCGTTTCTTAGGTATATGTGACCTCAGGGGAACCCCTCTGAAAAATCTGTAGTTTCTGAAAGAGCACATTCTTAGCTTCACAACCGCGTGTGTCTTCCCCCTTTCCGCAGCGACCATTAAGGTCTGAATTGCGATAGAAGCACCCATTTCATCCCCTGCTGGCACGTTTTCATTTCTTAGGTATATGTGACCTCAGGGGAACCCCCCAAACTATCTGTAGTTTCTGAAAGAGCACATTCTTAGATTCGCAACCGCGTGTGTCTACCCCCTTTCCGCAGTGACCGTTAAGGCATGAATTGCGATAGAAGTGGCCATTCCATCCCCTGCTGGCACGTTTTCATTTCTTAGGTATATGTGACCTGAGGGGAACCCCCCAAAAAATCTGTAGTTTCTGAAAGAGCACATTCTTAGCTTCGCAACCGCGTGTGTCTACCCCCTTTCCGAAGTGACTGTTAAGGCATGAATCGCGATAGAAGCGGCCATTCCATCTCCTGCTGGCACGTTTTCGTTTCTTAGGTATATGTAACATCAGGGGAACCCCCCAAAAAATCTGTAGTTTCTGAAAAAGCAATTTCTTAGCTTCGCAACTGTGTGTCTACCCCCTTTCCGCAGTGACCGTTAAGGTGTGAATCGCGATAGAAGCGGCCATTCCATCCCATGCTGGCATGTATTCGTTTCTTAGGCATATGTGACCTGAGGGGAACCCCCCCCCCCCCAAAAAACAAAATCTGTAGTTTCTGAAAAGGCAAATTCTTAGCTTTGCAACCGCGTGTGTCTACCCCCTTTCCGCAGCAACCGTTAAGGCGTGAATCGCGATAGAAGCAGCCATTCCATCCAGTGCTGGCACGTTTTCGTTTCTTAGGTATATGTTACGAATGGAAATTTTACATGTATTTCATAACTCAGTGGACCCATTGGAGTACCTTAGGACCATTTTTGCAATTTTCAATTTTTTAGTGGTGTCCATGTTTTGTTCCTGGAGTGGCCATTGACTCGTGGACTGACCCATATACAATAACTCCTTTGCAGAATGACCGATCTTCATGGGTAATGGCTCATATGAAAGAGAATAAGCCATTTTTTGAAAAAAATATTTGCATAAGCTAGGGCTAGGGTGTCAAATATCCGTTTCCAATTTCCGTTTCCGCATTTCCGCAGGAAAATTTTTTACCTTTCCGTTTTCCATTTTCCGGCAGCTGAAAATTGTTCACCTTTCCGTTTTCCGTTTTCCGGCAGCTGAAAATTTTTTTACCTTTCCGTTTACCATTTTCCGGCAGCCGAAAATTTTTCACCGTTCCGTTTCCGTTTTTCCAGCCCATTTTACCATTTTCCGGCTGAAAAATTTTTACCTTTCCGTTTCTATTTTTCCAGGCCATTTTTCCATTTTCTGGCTCGATTTTCAGTTTTCTGGCACTTTTCCATTATTTTTCCAATCTGTATTTATCTTTTTCACTTCACTTTTGACCTTTCACTTTTGCTCACTTCACTTTTGCTAAATTCTTATTGTTGTTGTAGTGTACTTTTGCTACCTTTTGATGATTTTTTGTTGGTTCAATTAAGCTTGAACTACAAGTGAAGTTACTGGCATGATTTATAGTTGCAGAATGTACAGCTACCACAATCAAAGCCAAACAGGCAAACTTGCATGCAGGTTTTCCTCCTGCAAATTTGTCCATTTCCGTGCAAATTTAACTTCATTTTTTTCTGTTTCAGTGAAAATTTTGCTTTCCGTTTTCCTGCATTTCATTTTTCCGTTTTCCGGCTGATAATTTTTTTTTACCTTTCCGTTTTCCATTTTCCGCTGAGTGAAATTATTTTACCTTTCCGTTTCCCGTTCTCTGGCCGATAATTTTTTTTAACCTTTCCGTTTTCCGTTTTCAGTAAAGATAAAAATTTTTACCATTCCGTTTTCCGTTTTCCGTAAAAAAAATTTTTTGACACCCTAAGCTAGGCCCATATTAGGACAGCTAGTTCGAAGTTTCCAAACACAAATAACTTTTAAATTTAAATACTAATGCAGCAATAAAATATGTTGGTGTGCAGTGACAAGTGCTCTCAAATGAGCTCTGTACTTGTTGATTGCTCCGATCACATTGATGAGGGACTTTCTTTGTCGCCTGTCACCCCATTGTGTGACCATCTCACTGAATTCGCACTCTGTGTATGTCACTTGGTGGCACTTTGCTGCCGGTACCATTCCCGCTGCTGGGGTTTCGTTTGCCGTGTCTGTCGCTTGTGTGGCACACTTCGCACGTCGCTGGTTCTGGACTGTGGGGCGGGGGCCGCTACTCTGTAGCGGTGCTATCACCGAATGGGTAGGGTGCCACCGATGTCACCGGGGGACAGTCAGGAGCAGGTTTGCGTTGGCTTATTTTAAACCCATACGTTCACCATATTGCACCCACGGGGCTCAGAGCAATGGCAGTCTGTACCTGGGGAGCTTTTTGACTTGTGAGCCTCAGCAATGCGGAGCCGAGGTCACTTGGTGCCGACCAAGGTGAGGAGTGGAGGGGTTCCAAGTGCACTGTGGAATTATTATTTGGGCACCGTGCGACACGTTCCTCATTGTTTTGTTAACTTCATTTCACTGAAGTGCAAAAGAGAACAGGCAAAAGAACTGAACTGATTTACATAAAAGTAGCCACTTATAAAGGATTGGCTGAAACATAAAGTTTAGGGGTTAAGAAGTGAACCCAAAACCTACTCAACTGCAGAATAAATACATGTGAATAAATAGAATGTAGTGTCACTACAACAACTTTGATACCCATTTAAATTGAGATTGAGAAGTTATTCAACTTTACATGTTTTTTTTAAAATGCACAGGCATGCTGAAGGTGCTGAATTTTGAGTATTTTTTCTCAAATTGGGAGTCATAAATGTCAAATGATAATATTCAGATCTTATATGTCAAGTGGTGAATGTTAAGTGACCATGTCAAATGATCAATGCCAAGCGATCAATGTCAAGTGGTCCACGTGAAATAGTACCTTAACTGTGATCAATGTGAAGTGGTTCATGTCAAATGATAAATATTAAGTGAAAACTTATGGGTGATAAATGTCAAGTGGTAAATATTTACCAAATGGTCAGTGCCAAGACCTGCAAACAAGTGACAACTTTCAGTTGATAAATGACATTGTTACATAAAAATGGTTGTTACATAAAAATCATACACTTGTTTGGCTGAAGCATCCACTTTTCGGTGGCTTCAGCCATTTTTTATAGGATTTTTTTTCAGGCTACCATATTTCCTCGATTTACCCCCCCCCCTTGAATTAAACCCTCTCGAAATAGGGTTGGGACGATGTATTGTATCGAATATCGAATATCGGATATCGACCATTTTTTCATATCGAATATCGATATCGAAAATTTTGAAAAAATATCGAATATCGACCATTTTTTCGATATTTTTCGATATAATGATATTGATTTTGACCTATTTTTGATCCCATAAAAATGGGTGAAGCCAACAAAAAGTGGACGCTGCAGCCATAACATGTGTATGCCAATGAATGCACAAAGTAACAACTAACAACTGCACTAACAAAATAAAAGTTATTAACAAAGGAAACTGCATCACAAGGAAACAATTTCACCAAAATGTGGCTAAAAAACTCTTTTTAACAACCTTTTAAAATGTAAAAAGCCAGCTACCCCTAGTTACAAGTATAAAATGTAAATGACTGCTGAATAATTTTTTACCTGATTTAATTGGATTCACCCTATTCTTATTTCATCCTTTCATTTTGACTGTTGTGAGACTCATTTAAAAAGATGATCAACAATGTTTGTGACCAAATGGAAATACAATATGCCCCCTTGCATGAAAATATCGAAATATCGAAAGTATCGAAATATTGATATCGAATATCGAGCATATTTTCATATCGAATATTGATATCGAATATCGAGGGTCAATATTGTATCGATATCGAATATCGAGTTTCAGAAAAAAATATCGAATATCGAATATGATATCAAAAAGTCATATTGTCCCAACCCTACCTCGAAATACTCCCAGGTGTTTTCGAGCTGAGGAAAAATACCCCCCCCCCCCGAAATACCCCCGTCTGGAATGATGTACATGATGTATGCAATGCACTTTTTTTTTGGTGCCAGTTTCCATCGCAGATACACATATTCGTCAATTTTTGTACAGATGTACGTCTATATGCCCAGGTGCCAGTTCCGCAAGTGGAAAAGTTAAGAGTTAAAACTTAAGAGTTGAGTAAAATGATAAATTATAAGTTAAGAGTAAAGTTAAAAGTAAAGAGTTGAGTAAAATCATTTGTTGTTTTACTCAACTCTTAACTTTAATCATAACTTGTCATTTGTCATTTTACTCAACTCTTAAATTTTAACTCTTAACTTTTCCACTTGCGGAACTGGCCCCAGATATGTCCCATATTGTCACGTTTATTACCGGTTTTGTGTATGAAAAGCGTATTCTTTACGATGAATTTCATGAAAATTTCTGATGAAATAATAAACCCCCCTCGAAATACCCCCCCCCCCCCCTCAAAATGTCCACTCTGAAAAAATAAATCCCCTGGGGGTATTTCCAGGAAATACGGTATGTAGGTAAGCTTATAGTGCTCAGCCACATGTACCCGTACCGAAGCACCCACCAAAATTCTCGATCTAGAACTCTAATATATTTTTACTTTCACTATGCAGCGTGTGT
Organism: Sphaerolaimus hirsutus; assembly: GCA_964036195.1. Taxonomy (NCBI): domain Eukaryota; kingdom Metazoa; phylum Nematoda; class Chromadorea; order Monhysterida; family Sphaerolaimidae; genus Sphaerolaimus; species Sphaerolaimus hirsutus. The sequence goes on along the minus strand of OZ038456.1, from coordinate 4,589,132 downwards.
GAAGCCAGACAACCCAACCGATGGAAGTGTGCTGACCAGCTCCGATATTCTCCTCCCCAATACCAATGCATACCAACTGGGGGCAGAAATCAAAAGAGCCTGCCAAAGTGGCAGCTACTTCTCAGAGACGCCGTTTGTGTTTGAGAAGACTGCGCAATGCATGAATAACAGTGACTGGGACAAGAACATTTCAGATGACCACTGTGTCAAAGGTTTTTATCACACTAGTTTCTGAAGCACTTGACAGCAGTCACAACTGCAGCTTGCCCCACAGCCATCGATGGCAAAAACACACATATTAAATACGGAAACTCATTCAGTTTCCGTGTTTTTGTTTAACACAGAAACACGGAAACTCAACAATTTTGAAAAACACGGAAACTCAAATGAGTTCTTTTTTGGAGAACACGGAAACACGGGAACACAGAAAATACGGAAATGTTTTTTGAGTTTTTTATCCAAGCAATAGAAGGCATAAGATTTGAACTGAACAATGTGTGTATGTGCATACATAAGGTATGCATGTAGTGTGTTAATATGTACATTGTATCCGAGTTTAACCATGAAATAAGTATCCAAAAAATAATGGTGTCCGCATCTCCTGGTGGTTTCGACAATATTAGGGACTGTGATCGAAGTGTTGAGGAGTGTCCACCAGGGTCTGCTAGCTCACACAATTGAGCTGAGGGCTCCTCACCTCCCAAGCTGTCAAAGGTATTGGTCACCCATTTGGAACTACCTCCAGTGAACTAATGAAAAACATATGCAAAACCAATATTTGATAAGAAAACCACTGTTTCAGCAGTAAAATGCTGTAAAATGCTACTTTTTATAGGACAACTCGGGTTTTTACCAAAAAAATTTGAGTTTTTATCAAAAAACTTGAGTTTTTACTAAAAAAACTTGAGTTTTTATCAAAAAACTTGAGTGTTTTGATCAAAACTCAAGTTTTTTCAAAAAACACAAACTCTTGAAAAAAAGATTTTTCGTGAAAAAACTCAAAACACAGATATTCATTTCTGAAAAACTTAAAATACAGAAAGTGTTTTTATTTTGAGAACTCACCCATCGTTGCCCACAGCGTGCCTCCCCCCGGACGCGGAGCTGCTGGGGGCGACGTCGAGCGTGGTGTACAACTCGTCGCTGCACAGCGCGTGGCAGGCGTACCCGTGCGGCACCTCGCTGACTGTGACCTGCGCGCGCAACACCACCGCCGCCGACCGCACCAGCGCCAGCCTGCAGCACCTGTGCCAGCCCAACGGCACCTGGAGCCACAGCCACTTGTTCAACTGCAGCTCAAAGCCGAGTGCGTTTGATTGCGCAGTCATTCTTTTAGTTTGAATCACATAAAAAATAATAATAACATGTGTGCCAGGACTTTGGCTGTTTCGACTGGGAAACGAAAAATACTGGGAAGAGTGGCGGCCGGACGAGCCATCGACAGTGATCGACGGCAGCGCACTCACGAGTTCTCCAGTCTATGAAATGGTCGTCGGGAAGATCAATCGCACAGTCTATATTCTTCAACGTTAGTGTCTGTGGATATTTGTCATAAATACCGTATTTCCTCGAAATACCCCCCCCCCTCGTTTGACCCCCCCCCCCTCTCGAGACCACTATGAAACAATCACCCCCCCCTCGAAATACCCCCCCAAATTGAGTGTAAAGGGAACGTACATGACAATAACTGTAGTTTGTGTTCTGTGTACTGCAGAACACACGTTAAAACAATGTCGTTAAAACAGTGTACATACCACCTACATACTAATATTAGTCTACAGAACCTTATAAATGGCGGTTTTTGTTGCATTTTTCGACGTCTGCGTACGTTTCAGACGACAATTTCGTACTTGGTTTTCAAAAATTTTCTTGTGAAATAATAACCCCCCCTCGGAATACCCCCCCCCTCGTTTACCCCCCCCCCCCCTCTCGGGACCACTATGAAACAATCACCCCCCGGGGGGTATTTCGAGGAAATACGGTATGTAGTTATGTGAACCAGGGGCCAGATTTAATTCTCCCTACAGATTTGTAGGGTAGGGCGTACGCCCGATAGATTTTTTCAAGTTCAGCCGCATCGACGCACATGCACCGAGGGCAAGGCAGTTTGTAAAATATACGAAACCATCCCTTAAGGTCGCCGATATTGCAACATGACGTATATCGCTTGGATTTTGGCCCGGAAATCACTATTTCGTCATTTCTTGGCTGTCCGCCAATTCGCTTTTTATTTTATTTTGTCGGGCGCGTTACTCGCATAATTCGCGCTTTTGTACGCTCGTGCAGGCATTTCTTTCTTGTCGCTGCCCTCATGGTTTCGGTTGCAGACAGTGAACACTAAAAAAGTGACCACCTGACTACACAAAAGCGCGACTTATGCCAGTAACCCGCCCGACAAAATATAATAAAAAACGAATCGGCCGACGGCCAAGAAATGACGAAATCTTGAATTCCGTGCCAAAATCGAAGTGATATACGTCATATTGCAATATCGGCAACCTTGGGATGGTTTCGTATATTTTACGAACCGCCTTGCTCTCGGTGAATGTGCGTCGATGCCGCTGAACTTGAAAAAATCTATCGGGCGTACGCCCTACCCTACAAATCTGTAGGGAGAATTAAATCTGGCCCCAGGTGTCCCGGGCGCTAGCGCAATAGGTGTTTATTTCTTTGCCGGCAAATTTTAAAGCGGGGGTTGATTCAAGAGGGGGGTTATAATTTTGTCAGAAATTCTAGCGAAGGACAACAGTCAAGATATGTGGCCAAACAGGTTATATTTGTACATGTATACATAGGGTTGGAAAAAAAACGATTTTTAACAACCTCGATTTAAAAAAAAATTTCATTTTCTTCAGTTCGAAGAGATCGATTTATAAAAATCGCTGGAGTCAAAGTTTGTCCTATTTCTCTTAAAAATCGACCCTGGGATAAAGATGAAGTCATATAGCCTGTATAGAAGCCTTTATAGAAGTTAAAAGCCATATAAATTGATAGCCTATGGTACTTCAATCTACAATAATTCATCCCATATATACCCTGACCAGGGTTGGTTTTATAAAAATTCATTTTAGTAAAATTGTATAAAAATTGTATAAAAATTTTATTTTATTTTTATTTTATTCTTGTTTTATTTTATTTTATTTTATTTTATTCCCAAAAGTCATTAATAAAATAAAATGACATATTTTACAAAAAATTTACAAAAATTTTACAAAAATTTTACAAAAAATCAGAATCATACATGCAAGGCCAGAAAAATTTTATAATTAGACCTATACATGAAAAACCTGTGACAAATTTTTCCCTTACTTTTCAAAAGTTGCATGCAGTATGGATTGTTAGGTAGCTGCAAGTGTAAAGTTACAATTATTGATAAGAATGGTTTGCATTTTCAGTTGAAGGACTACTGGAGTGTGCTTGGCACATTTGTAAAATGTCATGCAAAGTGTCAATTGTCATGGAAAATGTAAAGTAAAGTGTCAATTGTCATGCAAAATGTCAAGTGTCATGTCAAATTTCAAGCAAAGTGGCAATTGTCATGACAAATGTCATGCAAAGTGTAAATTGTGTATCCAAATCTTGTGTTTTTGTATCCATAGTATGTTTTGTATCCAAATCTTTTGTTTTTGTATCCAAATGTTCACATAAGATTTGGATTTAACAACAACATAATTTGGATACAAAACATAAGATTTAGAAATAAAACAAGATTTGGACACAATTTGCGTGACAATTGATATTTAAATTTTTACATGTCATGTCTAGTGATGTTAAAGGCACCGGGAAAAATGGCACCACACCGCACCGGCACCTTTGCCAACACATGAAAAGGGCACCTGGCACCCTGGGGCACCGGCCAGAAAATGGCACCGCACCGCACCGGCACCGGTGCCTTTTGGAAAAAATGGCACCGGCACCGGAAAATGGAAATTGTCTACTGATCGGAGTCGTTGCTGTACAGAGAATGGAACGATTGCTGTTGTAAACTGACAACAAATTTTGAACAAACAAGTAAGATAAATATAAAATATAAAAATGATTTAAAATTCAACAAAATTTTAGATTCGTTCATCAGATCACGTATCGGGTATAATGGATTTCACAGTCAATATATTTATTTGATGGGAGGTTTACAAAAAAGGCAAAAACGGTTGGGTAAATATATCGCTGTTTTTTGAAATATGAATAAGCACATACTATGGACAAAATTGCACAGCACATGAAGCCTTGGCCGGTGCCTTTCCCGGTGCCTGTTACTTTGGCCCGGTGCTAGCACTTTTGGCACCGGCAAAAAAATGGCACCGCACCGCACCGGCACCGGTGCTATTCTGAAAAAAATGGCACCGGCACCGGCATGGCACCCCTGAAGATTGCAATGGCACCGCACCAGCACCGGTGCTGGTGCCCTTCGGTGCCCAGCACCGGGGCACCGGTGCCCCGGTGCCTTTACATCACTAGTCATGTCATGACAATTTACACTTTACTTTACATTTGTCATGACAATTGACACTTTGCATGACATTTTACATGACATTTGACACTTTACAAAGCCTGGGCCTACCCACAGATCCATGAATAAACAGGTAGAAACTCAAGCAATGAGTTAAAATTTTACAAAAAATATGACTTTTTATACAATTTTACAAAAATATGAATTTTTATACAATTTTACAAAATTTTTACAAAAACTCAAATTTTTATACAATTTTTATTTTTATTCTTAAATTTTCCATTTTATTTTATTTTATTTTATTCTTGAATATTCCATTTTATTTTTATTTTATTTTTATTTTTTTCTGAGATTTTGCCAACCCTGACCCTGACACAGGTCACACGTTAGCAGGGGAGACACTGAATTTTTTTGTTCCTGATCAGGAGAATAAAGACATTTTTCCTGGAGTGTATATCAGACAGGCAACAGTACTTTGAGATGTTATAGGTATAAAGCCACAGAATGGCTGCAGAGCCATATGATAGCACTATAAGTGGTGATTTCTGTCAAAAATATCCAGTTTATGTCAAGTTATTGCGTATACTGCATTTTATCAGACATTCAAGACATAGGTGGCGCAAGGTCTGATTGCACTTGTGACATTCACATTAACCAAAATTTCACCTTGTGACACCTTTTTATCAGAGCCCTTATGCAAATTTGGCCACCAGCCAAAAATTTCGAAATCTCTATAAATATAAATAAAATTGACTAAAAATAAGTATATAACCATGTATATAGGTAGATGAAAACAGTGATTATAAAGGTGAAATGGAGCAAATTTCAACGATTTTGAGCTAATTCGCTCTCATTGTGGCCACACAAGCTGGTTTTCACGGTCCTTTTTTGAAAACTCCGTACAGCGACGCGTCGCTGTACAGTTTTCAAAAGTGTGCAAATTCCACTTTTATTTTTCAAAAAAGTGTAAATTGATTGAAAATTGGTTTCGGCAAGTCACAAAGTTGACATTTGGAGAACATTTTTGAAAACCATACGGCGATGTGCGCCGTGTAGCCGCGACGCATTGCCAACGTCGCGGTACGCGTCGCCTAGTTTGTAACGTATGCAGACGTAGAGAAATGCAACAGTAGTCGATAAAATAATAAAAATAATAGTTTAGAGACTTATATAAGTATGTAGATGGTGTAAAATGTTGAAAATATTTCAACAAATGTGTAAACATTTTTGAAAAATGAACATGGACGGTGACGTAAAGCGACGTCGCCCTACGTCGCTGTACATGCCAGTTTTCAAAACTGTTTACACATTTGAAAGATGCATCACCGTACACACATAATGTACAGAAATAGTCAGATCTTGTGAATGGCATGAAAAAGGCCACGCATTACAATTGATCTTATGCCTCTTTAAAATCAACTAAATATCACACAGGTACACTGGCGGTGCAATTGGGGGTGCTCTCTTGATGTTTCGAAAGGAGGTCCCTCAGCATCGTGGCATGGAGCGGCAAACCGCCAAGCAGCAGCTGCATGAGAGGAGAGTGATTTTTTCTTTTACTTTTCTGTCTTATCCATACTTTCCACATTGAATTGAGAAAAAAACAGAAAACGTCGCCGAGCGTCGCTAGTTTTCAGACTCTCGCCAAACTACTCAAAAGTCCTACAAAAACCACTGGATGGATGGTTTCATGTAAAATTCACACAGTATTTTATGCTGCATCAAATGGTATGCTCTGTGAAAACTTGGAATGTCTGTAAAACGAACAAAGTTTTTTTTTTATTATGCCATTTCGGCGACGTTCAGGCGACGTCACCAGTTTCCATAACTCAATATCAATTTTGAAAATTAGGTTGGGCTGAAAAGTCCCTGGACAGTGCTCGCCATTCGCGCTAGGGGTAAGCTACGGTCATTAAATTTTGACATATTAACATATCTGGTGTTTTGAGTCTTCACCCAAAATTTCACCCCTCTAGCTTCACCCACTGCGTTACTGTGGGGGTTACAATTTCGGTAATTTTGTACTGATGTACAAATGGTGCTCTAGCTCAATGCTGCTTTAAGTTGTGATCATGAAGCTTTGGCTAGAGTAAGCCACAAGTGTTGGCAATGTGCTGATAGTATTCAACACTTTCATCAACATCATTGCTAATATGGCAAATTAATATGCAGATCAGGGTGATGTGCAAGAAACATGGGAACTGTGATGTATGTTTTTGGTGATCATCTGAGATCATGTTGTATTGCAGTGATTTTAATGTTGTTTTGAAATGTGCAGTAAATAATTATGTCAATTAAATTTCATTTGTGTTTCATTACTAATCTGTAGTGGACACATTACCTGTGTTCAACAGCAGTGTGCATGCAAAATGCATCCTGTATTAACCTGTATTGACCAACCGTACAGACAGAATGATGAATTTGGGTGTGAGAGTAGTGACAGTAATGGCAATATGGACTAGGTGTATGATATCAAAGCTAATGTTGTTTAGTGCTGGCACATTGCCAACACTGATTGATTACACTAGCCAAAGTATCATGATCACAACTTAAATGAGTTTTCAAAAATGTTCACATTTGTGTGAAATTTCATTACAGATTTTAATATGAAATGAAAACATTTCTGAAAACAATACAATAAACATGTTTTTATTATTTTTGTGCTAGTGTATTGAATGTGAAATTGTTGCAGTCAGTGTTCAATTGTTGTTAATTTTTGACTTTCATTTACATACAAAATTAGCTGTTTGAATTGCACTTGTGATTTTTATAAAATTATAAAGTTTATTGTATTTAAATATCATTATTTGTTTTGTGGAAATGTTATTGAATTCAGTTTTTTTTTTTGATGTGAAAAAATTAGGGCTTTTTACTGTGATAATGCGATAATTACAGATACAGGGATGTAATTTTAAAAAATTATTTAATGTATTGAGCATCACAACAATTTCTCCATCATCTTTGAACTTCTATTGCGAAACATGGTATCAAATGAAAGAGAAAAAAAACTGGACATATATATGAGACAGATATCATCTACAATTTAAAACAGCATTTAAAAAAATATTTATAGTTAGAAAACAAATTAATTTATTTAAAAAATGTATCAGTGCTAAAAATATACAATACAGTCCCAAAAATCAAGCATAATTTTCTGCATCACATGCCACTTACAGCTTGTCCTACAAATGCATACTTATTCCACACAAAAAAATTTTGTCTGCAGCATTTTACCAGAGTTTTCAAAAATGTGTTCTACCGGCGGAAAAATATTAAAAAAACAAAGATGGCGGCTGTTTTGCTGATTACACAGAGTGTTTAAATGAATTTGAAAACTAAATAATGGGTTTTCACAGAGGGAACCTTGAAAACCAGCTTCTGTGGTGCCATTTGTACAATACATGCTTGTGAATGTCACAATGTGACGGTGAAATTTCTGCTTGTGATACCAGAAATTCCACTTGTGACATATACAAGCGCACAAGCACTTACACCACCCATGATTCAAGAAGTTCCAGTGAAGTTCGGCATGGAATAATGTTTAAATTAAGCTGCAATAGAAGGCTAATACATTGGCAGTGGTTTTTCACATCTACAAGTAGATGGGGGCACATTGACTGAATAAAATAAACTACACTAACATATCATGGCTTATCATGACACAATGGCCCTGCGCACACTAGTTTTCACATGAAATTTAAAAAACTCATCAATGAGATTTGAATGTGTTTGAGTTTTCCACAACGAGTCATTTTTGATCTCCGTCAACTGTAGTTGACAGTCACCTCATCGTGGAAAACTCAAATGCGTTCTAAGCCGATTTATGAGTTTTCGAAATTTCGTGTGAAAACTAGTGTGCGCAGGCACAATAGCACAAACAAATTTTATTTGTAAAAAAAACTAAAAAAGAAAACCCCCCGACCATCCCTATGTAGTAGCCTAAATATTTGCCTCAGAATAGATGGATAGCTGAGCGGCGTCTGGGATAGATAGATAGTTGGCGGATTTGGGGGGGGGGGGGGGACAGCCCCCCTTGGAGACCCCTGGGGGTAATTCGAGGTAATACGATATACATAAAAAATCTGGAAGTTAATTACACATTAGAGCTACAGCGCCAGTTTTTCAACTACTTAGTTTCTCAACTCCAAGCGCCAAGCAATACTTTCGGCGCTAGTGGCAAGCACCAGGCATTTTGTTTCTGGCGCCCTGCAAAAAGAGACCAAAACCAAGCACAAAATTGGAACGGCGCCAAGCACCAAGTCAAATCTTGCAGCTGGCAATGGCGCAACAATGCGGATCAACCAAAATGATTATTCAGTCACAACATTGCCAGCGGTGCCGGCATCTTTTACATATCGAAGAGAGGCCGCGGGTGCACCCATTAATGACCAAGGTATGTATAGCCAGGTGCTAAAACCGCAAGTGCGGAAGTAAACTTTTTTCTATGGTTCAAACGGGACCCAGATTCCAAATTTTTGGGACTTTGTGTGTCCTATTAAGGTTCAAACGGGATCAACTTTTCGGGATAAGGATCAGGATTGGTATTTTGAAGTTTCGGGATTGGGATTGAGGTCACGGGATCGGGATTGGCATTTTATCGGGATCGGAATTGGGATATTGGGTAATGTTCTAGTATTGGCTTTTTCCACTCAATTTTCACTAAAAATGCCATAAAACATGCGACAGTAGTGGCATAATCTGGATGTTTATACCTATACATGTTCCATGGTGAAAAAACTCATTTGGCACATTTGGAAAAAAAATTCCGGGATAGGGATCAGGATTGTGGTAACGTTATCGGTACTGGCTTTTCTGAGATTTTGGGATCGGGATAGGGGTTTCAGGATCGGGATTGGGACTGCCAAAAAGGGTTGGGACAACGAACCAACCCGAACCGAACCACGGTTCCAAGCATATTTTGGAAGTGAGAACCGGAACTGAAAAATAGCCGAACCGGAACCGGCACTAATACCTGGAACTGACCTCAATACCTGAAAGAACTAGGGTGTCAACTTTCCGTTTTCCGTTTTCCGTTTCTGCTTTCCGCAGGCAAATTTTTTTCCGTTTCCGTTTTCCGGCTGCTAAATTTTTTTTCCGTTTCCATTTCCATTTTTCCGGCCCATTTTCCGTTTTCCGGCTAAATTTTCAGTTTTTCCGTCTTTTTTCGTTTTTCAGGCTCAATTGTCAGTTTTGCCAACTTTTTTTCACTTTCCAGCTTAATTTTCTGTTTTCCGTTTCAGCCAAACTGGTAAACATGCATGCAAAATCTCAATTATGTGATTTTTTTCTATTTCTAGCAAGATTTCTGCAAATTTTTTTTATTTCAGGATAAATTTCTGCAAATTGTTTTCCGTTTCCGGCAAAATTTCAGCAAATTTTTTCCGTTTCCGGCATAATTTCAGTAAATTTTTCCGTTTCCGTTTCCGTTTTCTGGCCTTTCATTTTTCCGTTTTCCGGCAAGTGCAATTTTTTTTCCATTTCCGTTTCCGTTTTCCGGCAAGTGCAAATTTTTTTCTGTTTCCGTTTCCGTTTTCCGCCAAAAAGTTTTTGTTGACACCCTAGAAAGAACTGAACTTTTTGTTTACTCACGTGATTAAAACGATCATCCGTAGTGATTTCAAAGCATCATGCCGCTTTGGAAACTTACTGCTAAACTGGTGGCAGATATAAATAGAAAATTCATAAAACTATGTTTTAAGAATCACATTTGCATGCTGGCAGGCTGTCATCATGTGTGAGGGTGCACCCAAGTATCTACTATATATAGCCAAGTGGGCATCCCCTCAGGCCACCCTTGCTCCTGAAAATATTTTTTTTCTGGCAAATATAAATGGAAAATCCTACAAATTTTTGTTCCGGCTGGAATTTGATTTATTTATAAAATTGGTTGGGGATGGTTTAGGCCACTGATTTTTTTTGACATATGAGATGGTAACTTCCTGCAACTTTTCCACCTCCTCACAACCCAAACAATCCCCAGACTAAAATTTTGCCAATGATCAAACCTGAAATATTTTTTTGAACAAAACATATATTGAAACTAATGTGTCTTACACAGCCCCAGGCTTTTCATACAGCACATGAGGGCCAGGACTGGCTTCCTAAGTGTCATGAGCAACATGTGGCTGATCCTGCACCACATTGTTGCACAAAGTCTGCATTTATATGGCCATCGGTGAAAATACCAATGTTCAAAGACAGCATTTCCATAAAAGCTTGACCAGCCTCTGCAGCATCTGGATGCAAATCATTAAATGCTAGTGCCCATTGAATTCAGACCACAATTATCTGTTATACATATATCAGGGGACAATTGGCAATGTGTCCTGTATTTTGTGTAAATGGGCCAGACAGATGAAGAGGTCATTCCCAGAAAGTGTAAATTTCTGGTTTTTGCAATCACAATCAAAATGTTTGCACTTATGAAGTTCTCAATATGTTTGAATGTTATGACGTGGCTTATATCTGCAATTTGGGATGGATTTTTGTGTGGCAGTAGCAGTGGGGGGACAGCAGGGGGTAAAAGTATCCCCGCCACCTATGTGCGGCTCTGAGCGAGCCATTTGTGATTATTTTTTTCATCAAATATTTTTTTCACAGCTGACCAGGGGGGTGCTTGGGGGTGCCATTTAGGGGCAATGTAAAGAAATGTTGGCCCCACATTGACACAAAATTTTAGCAAGATTGAGCTGATCATTTGCACATGAGAATATTTCGAAAATTGACTACATCAATTTTCCATTCACATTAGCCCCCAGTTTATATTCCTAGCCAGGGGTGGAAAATTGGACATTCTTCAATGATCCCAATGACTTTTTGAAATCGCTTCTTTTGCTTTTTTTCTAAAAATTCCAAAAGCGTTTCTAAATTTCCCCATTCTCTCAAAATACACTGAATTTTAAACATTCTTTTTTTTCTCCATATTTTAAATTTCAAAATCACTTTTTGCCAAATATCCATTTTTATGTGACCTCCCTAGCCGTCCCTAAGCAACAACAAGATTGACAGAGATACTCAGTTTGCATTTGTATTTGAACATTATTTCACACTGCCATTCAGGTGTGTTTTTAGATCATTTTTGAGGCATATTAGAGAAAAACCATTCAAATAAGAACTTTTTCAAAAATACCAATCCCAATCCAAAAAAATGCCAATAATGGTCCCGATCCGATCCCGAGACACTTATTCTGATCCAGATCCTGAGATTTGAAAAAAACAATCCCGACCCAGATCCTGAGTCCCAATTCCGATCCCAAAAACTAAAAAAACAACCCCGATCCCAATACAAAAAAGTCGATCCTGTTTCAACCCCACTTTTTACTTCTCCTTTGACTTCTCATTCTAGCGGTTTTTCAATTCTCCACTTGCGTAACTGGGTATACTCGGCGGACCGCAAAGTATGCGCCCAAAATTATTTATGTCTTGGTCGATAACGCGTTTGATACTTATGTATGTATGCACTTTCACAAAACGAAAAATATTTTAAAAAGGAGAAGGCGGAGTCGCGTACAAACAAGGAATGTTTTTTCCCAAAATATTTTTTTTCTGGAATTATTTTTATTTAGTTGATGATGATGCCATGATGGAGTGTTTCCGTCAGAAAAATGCATAGCATGCGGTCCGCCGAGTATACCAGATTCAAGATAGTTAACTGATCATTAAAACACTCGCTCAATTCCCAGGCAAATTCATGGTTTGTGGAGGGCGTTCGCTAGATTCTAATACCCGTCTGAACACATGCTACACGTGAGTACTTGTTACCAAACTTTTCAACAGTACATCGCACACCATCCCCATACCACACGGTAATATTTACTTTTTTTTAAATGCACCCATCAAAACCGTTTTTGATCACCACAGCCAAAACTTTTAAGTACTTATGCACTAGTATTTTTGGAGCGCAAGTGTGCAATTTCACATACACTCGGCATACATGATACTCTACAAGTTTGGTTTACTTATGTTTCGCTTCGCTGAGCGTCAATGAAATTCAACGCCTTACTGAACAGCGAAGTGCGCTACATCTTAAATACAGTAGAAAAACGGTGCACAGTGGGTCGTGAATATATGAATATGTTTAGTCAACAGACATATCTCCACCTATACAATTTCGAGAGAACTGCACGCTAAGGATGCTTCAATGCAAAAGATAGGAGGCACAATCACAGGCCTCAACGCCCTCATTTTTAGCCTGGTTCGCGTGTGTTTTTGCACACAATGCAGTCACTTTTTATTAGCACATATGTTCACAATTAATCTTGACAAACAGGGTTCACATATGGCAGAGTAGCTTTCCAAGAATGCAATTGCACATGTATAGGGGGTTGACTTGAGTTTTTAACGGTTGAGTTTACAATTCAGGGTTGAGTTGACAGGTGTTTATAAATTAGGGTTGAGTTGACTGAAGTTTAAAAATAAGGAGCTGTGTTAACAAAAGTTTACAAATTAGAGGCTGAGTTTATGGGAGTTGAGTTGATGTGAGTTTACCAAATTAGGGGCTGAGTTTATGGGAGTTGACAATAACATTACCATAACCCTTAAGTGAGGCCCCTGGGGCTAAAAAATATAAATTGTGAAATGATGCATTTGTGGGTTTCTGATTACAATGATTTGAAATATGCACTCCATTCTGACAGTACATTACCATAACCATGAAATTGAACCCCTGGGGCCAAAACATTCAAATTGTGAAGTGATGCATTGTGGGTTTCTAATTGCACTGATTTGATATATGCACTCCATTTTGACACTACATTACCATAACCCTGAAAATTAACCCCTGGGGCCAAAAACTTAGAATTTGTGAAATAATGCATTTTTGGGTTTCTCATTGCACTGATTTCAAATATGCACTCCATTTTGACTCTACATTACCATAACCTTTAAGTATAATGCCCAGAGCTTAAAAAATTAGAAATTGCACTGATTTGATATATGCAATCCATTTTGACACTACATTACCATAACCCTAAAAATGAACCCCTGGGGCCAAAAACTTTCAATTTGTGAAATAATGCATTTTTGGGTTTCTACTTGCACTGATTTGATATATACACTCCATTTTGACACTACATTACCATAACCCTAAAAATGAACCCCTGGGGCCAAAAACTTTGAATTTATGAAATAATGCATTTTTGGGTTTCTGATTGCACTGATTTTAAATATGCACTCCATTTTCACTCTACATTACCATACCCTTTAAGTATAATGCCCAGAGCTTAAAAAATAAGAAATTGCACTGATTTGATATATGCAATCCATTTTGACACTACATTACCATAACCCTGAAAATGAAACCCTGGGGCCAAAAAATTTCAAGTTGTGAAATAATGCATTTTTGGGTTTCTAATTGCACCGATTTGATATATGCACTCCATTTTGACACTACATTACCATCACCCTGAAAATGAACCCCTGGGGCCAAAAACTTTCAATTTGTGACATGATGCATTGTGGGTTTCTAATTGCACTGATTTGATATATGCACTCCATTTTGACACTACATTACCATAAACCTGAAAATGAACCCCTGGGGCCAAAAACTTTCAATTTGTTCAATCATTCATTTTTAAGTTTCTGATTGCACTGATTTCAATTATACATTCCACTCTGACACTACATTACTGTAACCCTGAAATTTAACCCCTGGGGCCAAAAATTTCAAATAGTGAAATGATGCATTTGTGGGTTTCTAATTGCACTGATTTGAAATATTCACTCCATTTTGACACTACATTACCATAAACCTGAAAATGAACCCCTGGGGCCAAAAACTTTCAATTTGTGAAATGATGCATTTGTGAGTATTTTCGTGCACTGATTTCAAATATGCATTCCATTCTGACACTACATTACTGTAACCCTGATAATGACCCCTAGGGCCAAAAATTTCAAATTGTGAAATGATGCATTTTGTAGGTTTCTAATTGCACTGATTTAAAATATGCACTCCATTTTGACTCTACATTACTGTAAGCGTTAAAATAGATCCCCTGGGGCTAATAATTTAGAAATTGTGAAATGTTGCATTTGTGGGTTTTTGATTGACTTGATTTGAAATATGCACTCCGTTGAATATATGCATTACACCCTCCACCCTTAAATTAAACACCTGCATCTAACAAATTTGAAATAATGCTTTTTTGTAGGATTAGAACACTACAAAACCCGACCGAAGGTCGGAGAGAATCCTGCTAGTCATTCTACAAAATCGGAAAGTTATATTTTGTTCTTGTAGAGCGAACGAGAAAGGAAATTAGTAAAAAAGAAAATATAAAGATAGTAAGAAGGAAAATAAAAATGTGCTGTTCTTCACGCACTCGTTTACTCCAATTTTTGTGCCGATAGGTGCTGAAAATTTTTGATTATACGTTTACCTACATTTAATCTAATTCATATTTAGAAAAGTTACAGGCTGTCGATTCATTTTGAAGAAAACTTGTTACGTTCAAAATTTTGAATTCAGAAAACGTTCCCGCTTTGTATTTATTCAGATGCTGTCCATCCAGACGACGCTTGGATGGCATCATGCCAAATAACTCAATTACACTTTGATCGAGTGTTTGAATTGTGCAGGCACAATGGAATGGTTTCATTCACCAGTCACCAAAACAGAGTTCTACGGGTTGGATACAGCGTGCATGATATGACATCATGCAACTCATTGTAGAGTATCATGTATGCCGAGTTTACAAATTATCATTGGCAATTGTTTTCATTGGTTTTGTAGCATTTTTAGTATACCTAAAAGGTTTCAGTTTTTCATACCAGTAAGAAAAAATAGGCCATGATATGTTACTGTAGTATATATCCAGTCAATGCGGGGGTATCTTGAATTTCGACCCTCTGGGTGGTTGGATAGATAGCAAATCGCTCCTCTGGAGGGATAGACAGCTGAAAAATTTTCTGGGGTTGAGGGGGCGTTGGGAGGGGAGGGGGGTTCGCGGGAATTCAATATATAGGCTCTTTCAGGGTCTAGAAGGGAGAAAAGGGACAAAATTACTAAAAGTAGGTGAAAAACGGCTAAAAATAAATACCGTATTACCTCGAATTATCCCCCCCCTTGAATTAACCTCCCCCTTGAATTAACCCCCCCCCTCAAAATGGGCTGGGGAAATAATAAACCCCTCCTCGAAATACCCCCCCCCCCTTCGGAATGATGTACGTCATGTACATAATAAATATGTCATGTATGCAATGTACATGATGTATATTACTGTTTATTTGTATTGCAACTACACATGGACATGTTTGTGTAGCTAATCTACGTTTGTATGTCCAAATATATCTTGTTTGGACACATTTATTACCTGTTTTGGGCATGCAAATGCCTACTTTTTACTACGATCCTTACGAAAATTTCTGACGAAATAATAAGACCCCCCCTCGAATAAACCCCCCCCCCTCGAATTAACCCCCCATCGAATTTTGCTGGCGAAATAATAAACCCCCATGGGGGTATTTCGAGGTAATACGGTATATAAGCACATATAGCCAAAATATACAAAAATGAACATGAACTAGCGATTTTGGAGGTCAAAATATATAAAAAGGCACGAAAAGTAGCGATTTTGAGCAACAATTTGGGTATCATTTGTCAAAAATCGCTCCAGATAGGTAGATAGCTGACCGATTTGGGTGACGGATTTAGGGGTTAGTAGCCCAAAAGTTTGCCTCCTGGATAGATAGATAGCTGAGCAGCCTCCAGGATAGATAGATAGCTGAGCAGCCTTCAGGATGGATATTTAGATAGCTGGGCGGTTTGGAGGGGGCGAGGACTCCGTGCACATGTAAATGAGCCCATGTAGACCTGGTGCCCATCTAGCGCTAACCCGGTGTCCATGTAGACTTGGTGCGCATGTAGAGCCCCCTAGATGGGCACCGGACAACATGCGCACCAGGTTTACATGTGCATCAGGTTGTAGCGCTATATGAGCACTGGGTGGGTTGCCAGCGGGAATGGTGGATGAGGGGTAGAGGACATTGTACTAGTGTTGCAAAAACGTATTTATGTATACCCAAAATATGTAGGTATTTGGGTATTTATACTCACATCTACAAAAATACCATTTAGTTTTGTTACCTTATTCAGGTATCAGAGAAAACGTAAAAAAAATCTCATGTTAAAAAAACATGTTACCTCAGCCTTGGTGAATATTACTTCTTTTCAGTGAATATCAGAGCACTTCTCGAAATTTTTACGTTTTTATTTACATTTACCTAGGTATTTTAGAAATATAAATACCTTTTGTATTTAGATTCAAAATTTAGGAAAAGGTATTTACATTCATGTTTCTGTTTTCCAAAAGTACCAGTATTTTAACAACACTGCATTGTACTTCTACATGGGTATGGTGTGCATGGAGACCGCATGTACATGTATTTAAACCCGGTGCCCAAGCCTACATGCACACAGAGTTTACATGCGCACCAGCACAGACCCGTTTGGGGGGGGGGAACCACCCCCCCCCAACGTCTCATTCAAGACCCATGAGTCATACTTCCCTGATGTGATCACACATACTTCCATAGTGTGAAACTTCACTCTCAGTGTATTCACCTTCTTTTCCAAGCTTGTTGGACATTCTTGCAAGACACTTGAAGTCACAAATGATGAAACATGATGTACATGATTCAAGATAAGAATGAATTTTTTGCCAGAGATGACCACTTATAATGCTATCCCATGGCTCAACAGCCATTTTATGGCTATATGTAGCATCACAAAGTACTGCAACTTGTCTGATATATCTATATATGTTGACCCATAACCGTATTTGAGAACTAAAAGAACAGTTTTAAAAAAGCTTCTTTTTTAAACAAGGTCAAGGAAGGATGTAGCCAGGGGGGGGCGGGGGGGGGGGGGCGGCAACCCCCCCCCCCTTCCCGGGCCGGACCAAAAAATGTGCCAGAAATGGCACTTCCAGAAGACGATTTTGTCGACAGTTGAAAACGTTTTGCGCGCCAGTGTGCATTTTCCCATCACGCAATGTATATTTTCGGCTGACCAGTCTCCGCAGCCTCAAAACCAGTGAAAATGAACTCAATTCCTGTCCATGTCGCTGTATATCCCGTAACTTACAGCTATTTTGGCGCCAGTGGCGCCATGGCATGGCGCCAACAAATGGCGCCAGCGCCATGGCGTGGCGCATACGAATGGTGCCAGCGCCATGGAGCCGTTCCCTTACTACAGGCACAGCAAATAATGTGCTCGTGAAGTGCACTGAAGCGGTCTGAAGTGCCTCTTGTGATCACACTTCAGACCCTGATCACGCCTGATCACCAGGCACTTCACCGCTCGTGATCACACTTCAGAGCCTGATCACGCCTGATCACCGTCGGAATGCACTTCACCGACACTTCACGGATTTGTTTACTAAATTGTTTACAGAAATAAAAAATCAGTAATTCGTGAAGTGCGTTGAAGTGCCTGCGAGCGTCTGCGTGAAGGCACTTCACCGCAGATCACGGCAGATCACCAGCACATTTTTTGCTGTGAGGGGTAAAATTTTAGGGGGGGGGGCGCCCCCCGTTCGCCGAGCTCTGTATACAATCCGCCCCACCCGCTCAAAAATCCTGGCTATGTCCCTGAACAAGGTCATTAAAAAAATTTGATGCCCTACCTTCTTAACCCTTTTTTGAACTTTTTCAGCTATGATGCGATATCGGGAGCATCTGCACAGGCCCCTTCAATGCCTGGCACAAAAGTCAAGTTGTCAATGTGCAGATTTAGTGATGACCAAACCATTGCTGTTGGCGGTTGGGGCACTCGTGAGTAGGGATGGCAAGCGTTTTTTTTTTAAGCGCTTTTTTTAAATGCCGCTCTTTTTTTAAAAAAAGCGCAAGGGTTCCAGCGCTTTTTTTTTTTAAAAGCGCTGGCAAAAATGTTAGTACTCATGCACTAGGTATTTTGCAAAAAAATTTGTGTGCAAGCACATAATTTCACATGCAAAATGCCATTGGTGGTTGCTTTCATTGGTTTTGTAGCTTTTTAGTGGCATTGCTTCTATTCCTGCATGGTATCATGTAATAATAAGTTGACGGATATGTCAGTGTGGTAAATAATATCCAGCAAATGTGCTTCCACTTTTCTACAGTGTGAAACATCACTGTCATGTATTAGCCATCTTTTATAGCCAAATTTGAGCACTATTCCATGCCTAACTTCACTTGCAGTCAAGAAACATTCAAAATGGCAATATACATAATTAGTTGACATAAAATTGGAATTTTTTGGCAGAAATCAGCACTTATAATGCCATCAGATGATTACATAGCCATTCTATGGTTATATATCATCACAAGTACTGCCACTTGTCTGATTTACCTGTATATATTGACTCAGGGCCATATTTGGGAGCTTTTTAGGTAACGTCTTGACAATTTTTGAAAAAAAGTGAAAAAACTGTTTTTTTAAAGCGCTTTTTTTTAAAAAGCGGGGCCATTAAAAAAAGCGCTTTTTTTCCATAACTACTCATGAGTAGGGTGTCAAAAAAAATTTCTGGAAATGGAAACGGAAAAAAATTTTCAGCGGCCGGAAAATGGAAAACGGAAAAAAATTTGCACTTGGCGGAAAACGGAAACGGAAACGGAAAAAAAATTTCAGCGGCCGGAAAACAGAAAAAGAGGCTGGAAAAACGGAAACGGAAAAATCAAATTTGCATGGAAATGGAAAAACTTGCTGAAATTTTGCTGGAAAAAGGATAAAATTTGCTGAAATTTTGCTGGAAGTGAAAAAAAATTGCAGTAATTTTGCTGGAAACAGAATTTTTTTTACATCATTGACAATCTGCATGAATTTTTACCAGTTTGGCTGATCAGAAAACAGAAAGTTGAGCCAGAAAAAGGTAAAATGAGGCGGAAAAATGGAAAATTGAGGCGGAAAATGGAAAAAAGGTGGAAAAACTGGAAATTGAGCCGGAAAATGGAAAAAAGGTGGAAAAACTGAAAATTTAGCTGGAAAACGGAAAATGAGCCGGAAAAACGGAAACGGGAAAAAAAGTTGCCGGAAAACAGAACGGATACGGAAAAAAATTTCAGCAGCCAGAAAACGGAACGGAAAATGGAAAAAATTTGCCTGCGGAAAACGGAAACGGAAAACGGAGAACGGAAATTTGACACCCTACTCGTGAGTATACATACACTAACCTACACGTCATTGGTTCTGTAGGTGCTGGTTGTTACTCACGCCGCCAAATGCTACAGCTATCAATCCCAGGGCAATGTTTTTGGCTAGTACCATATTTCCTCGAATTACCCCCCAGGGGGTATTTTTTTCAGAGTGGAAGTTTTAAGGGGGGTTTATTTTTTCGCCAGAATATTTTTGAAATCCCAGTACTAAATTGTCGCTTGAAATGTACGCAGACGTTGAGAAATGCAACAAAAACTGCCATGTACATATAAGACTCTATAGACTTGTATAAGTATGTAGACTGTATATACACTGTTCTAACATAATACAGTCATTTTTTCATGTGTTCTGCATTGCCCGGATGACAAACCGCAGCCTTGTCATTTACATTCCCTATACACTCAATTTGGGGGGTATTTCGAGGGGGGTATTTCGAGGAAATACGGTATATCCTGCCCCCCCCCTCCCAAATCGGCAAGCTATTAAATAATGTGAAGAAAATTTCGTACCAGATTTTGTAAATCACAATTTTTGTACTTTTGTCCATTTTAACTTCCAAATATCAATAAATTGATCTTACATCTATTTATGCGTTTTTAACATATGAGTAGTCAGTTATTTCTTAATGTTACACTCCGTCACAAATTAGCTCCACGTTTTCGATCAAGGTTCATGATGCTGCTAAGGGGCAGGGGTGGGGTTTTGTAGATTTGGACCCCCGCAGGGTTTCATATAGATACAAAATGTTTTCGCCCTCGCTGGGACCTTTCACATTGTGTGAGTATGCTCTAACCGATTGAGCTACGAGGAGGCCACATTTTGGGCAAATAACCGCTAGGAAACAAACACTGCATGGCAACCGCGACACGCGTGCATGCATGCATGCCAGCGGGGCCCCGCCCAGCCGGCGCCAATGGCGCAGCGCATGTCTACATTCTGCCAGGCCGCCGCCCAAAGTTGCGGTAGACGAACAAACGCCAGCCATACTGCGGCGCGGGGGGGCCATACAGTATATCAGCGCGCCATAGAGTGAATGTAAATAGAAAACTTGAACCTCCAAGCGCCCCCCCCCCAAATCGGCCAGCTATCCAGAGTTGTTAAAAGGTACGTACGTTTACTCGAAAAATACGCGTACGCGAGTACGCGGTAAATACATTTACATATACTTTTCAAAAAAAATACCGTACGCACTTGTATGCGTACACTTTCAAAGCGTACGCGTACGGAAAATGTATTTATGAAAATTCAATGTGAGACATATTTATAAAGTAACTACACTGCTATGTATTTACAGAAGTGGTTCCATTGAATATTTTAGATATGCGGGGGTAGTGCCTTTAAAAATTTCAAAATTTGCAACCAAATCGAAATGGTTGTGGAGACAATGGATGTGGTAAACGAGTCGGGAGAACGATGATTTTTATCTCCTAGAAAAAAGAGACCTTGAAAACTATAGCATCTGTCATTTGCTTATAGAAAAACATACGTTGTGCTGTACACGTATGAAAAAGTGCCCACTTTTACACATTCTATGAAGAAAAATAGTCGTTTCTACACTCACAAAAAAGTACCCATATTTACGCGTACGTACGAGTAAAAAAAAAGTATTTTACATTTTCTATACTTTGTGGTGAGTATAAAAAATTCTTTACATTTACATATACTTTTAAAAAAGTTCAGTAATTCTAACAACTCTGCAGCTATCTATCTACCGTATTTCCTCGAAATACCCCCCGGGGGGTTATTGTTTCATAGTGGTCCCGAGAGGGGGGGGGTTAAACGAGGGGGGGGTATTTCGAGGGGGGGGGTTATTATTTCACAAGAAATTTTTTGAAAACCAAGTACGAAATTGTCGTCTGAAACGTACGCATACGTCGAAAAATGCAACAAAAACTGCCATTTATAAGGTTCTGTAGACTAATATTAGTACGTAGATGGTATAAACACTGTTCTAACGTGATTCCGACATTGTTTTAACGTGTGTTCTGCACTACGCAGAACATAAACTGCCGTATTTGTCATGTACGTTCTCTTTACACTCAATTTGGGGGGGGGGGTATTTCGAGGGGGGGGGTGATTGTTTCATAGTGGTCTCGAGAGGGGGGGGGGTCAAACGAGGGGGGGGGTTATTCAAGGGGGGGGGGGTATTTCAAGGAAATACGGTATACCAGAGGCCGCTCAGCTATCTATCTATCCCAAGGCAAATTTTTTGGCTACTACCCCCAAAGACTCCCCCCCCCCAAATCGCTCAGCTATCTATCTATCTGGAGTCATTTTTGAGAAATTTTGCCCCA
Source organism: Sphaerolaimus hirsutus (assembly GCA_964036195.1). Classification (NCBI taxonomy): domain Eukaryota; kingdom Metazoa; phylum Nematoda; class Chromadorea; order Monhysterida; family Sphaerolaimidae; genus Sphaerolaimus; species Sphaerolaimus hirsutus. The sequence goes on along the minus strand of OZ038456.1, from coordinate 4,567,255 downwards.
ATTTTCGCTCAAAATCACGCATTTTCGCACCTTTTTATAGTTTTTCACCTTCAAAATCGTGCTTTCCTACTGTATACATCGTTATATACCTATTTTTAGCCATTTTATACCTACTTTTGGCTACTTTTAACGGATTATTAGCGGATTATTATATTTTTAACGGCCCCCGCGAGGGCCAAAATCCTGGAGACCCGTGAATCGCCTCCCTCCAGGGGGATAGACAGCTGCAAAATAATTATTTTGGAGAGGTGGTTGGGAGGGGGGCTTCGCTTAGCAGGGCTCAAAATATAGGCATTTCCAATGTATAGAAGGAATAAAAGGGAAGAAAATCTATAAAAGCAGGTGAAAAATGGGTATATAAACATATGGGTATATATAGGTACACAAAATATCTGAAAGATGAAACACAAGAAATAGTCATTGAAAGTGAAAAGATATTAATAGTATGAAAATTGGCAATTTTGATTGGAGCAAAATTTCTCAAAAATCGCTCCAGATCAGGGTTGGTTTTATAAAAATTATTTGTATACAAATTGTATAAAAATTGTATAAAAATGTATATTATTTTATTTTTATTCTCGTTTCATTTTATTTTTTTTATTCCTAAAATTCATTAAAAAAATAAAATGACACCATTTTACAAAAAGTTTACAAAAATTTTTACAAAAAAAAATCAGAATATGGCATGCAAGGCCAGAAAATTGTTACCATTAGACCTAAACATGAAAAACGGATGTCGCAAATTTTTCCATTACTTTAAAACAGTTGCATGCAGTAAGTATTGTTAGCTAGTTGCAAGTGTAAAGTTACAATTATTGATAACAATAATTTGCATTTTCAGTAGGACTACTGGAATGTGCTGGGTGCATTTGTAAAATGTTATGCAAAGTGTCAATTGGCATGACATATGTTATGCAAAATGTAAATTGTGTATCCTAAATCTTATGTTTTGTATCCAAAGCTTATGTTTGTATCCAAAGCTTATGTTTATATCCAAATCTTGTGTCCTTGTATCCAAATGTTTACATAAGATTTGGATACAAAACATAAGATTAAAATACAAAACATAAAATTTGGTTACAATTTGCTTGACAATTGACACTTGACTTTACATCTGTCATGACAATTGACACTTTGTATGACATTTTACATGACATTTGACACTACAGGGATTAAGACTGCCACCATTTCCATGAATAAACAGGAAGAAACTCAAACAACAAGATGAAAATTTTACAAAAAAAATATGCATTTTTATACAACTTCACAAAAATACAAATTTTTTACACTTTTACAAAGTTTTACCGAATTTGAATTGTTATACAAGTTTTTTTTTCTCCATTTTTATTTAATTTATTCTTAAATTTTCTATATTATTTTAATTCTATTATTTTCTGAGATTTTGCCAACCCTGCTCCAGATAGGTAAACAGCTGGACGATTTTGGCGCGAAGTGGAGGGGGTTTCAAGGGATAGTAGTATTTTTCACTGTAATGTTAGAAATTATGGTCAGTTAACACATTCATATATTCAATGTGTCAACTTAAAAAGTAGACATGAGTGTAAAACTTTAAATCGTAGCAGGGAGATGCATGCACGGTGTTACATTTTCTGATTTAGTAGACATAATTGATTGAATGTTTGACTCATGTGACTTCCCGAAACCTATAAGCATAAATGTTCTATGAGAATATTGTAATCAACGTCCGTGTCAACTGAACGGACACGCGTGACGCTTTTTTCAGTTGACAAACAGAAATTTGTTAGCTGTGTCAACTAGTGTGCAGGGCCCCATTAACATAGAACGTTATGACAGCAATGATTTTTTATCGTTTTATCAAAATCGTGTAAAAGACAGAACTAAAATGCAGACAACGGCGCTTGGTCAACCAAGGAAGTGTACTCGTACTCGGCAAGCGCAAACGCATGGAGCACCGTCGCCCAGACTGGACACCCGCACGCAGTATTTGGTCACTGTGCAAATTATCATGGCTATTTGTATGTCTGCGGGGATAACCCTTCTTACTCAAACATCTGCGAAAGGTGACTAGCCTAGGGATGGCCGAAGGTTTTTGCAAAGGTTTTTTTAAATAAAAAACGTTGTTTTTTTCCAACGTAAGCTTCGAAACCGTTTTTTTAAACATTGGCCAAAAATTTTAGTACTTAAGCACTAGGTATTTTGTAATTTTTTGCGTGCAAGCACGCGGTTACACATACACATTACAATTGGTGGTGCTTTTCGTTGGTTTTGAACCATTTTTAGTGTAAAAGCTTCCATCTGTTCATACATGTGTTATTATAAGCCATGATATGTTCAAGTAGTACCGTATTTATATCCTCAATTTAGTCCCCAGGGGAGTTATGTTATCGTCAGAATTTTTCGAGGGGGACTTATTTGAGTGGAGAGTTATCTGAGGGGTGGAGTTTTTTTGTCAGAATATAAAGTAGAATGCATGATCCATATATTATATATAAATGGGGTTCAATTCATGCATGTATAGTCGGCAGACATGATATTATACAGGTTTGATCCACTTATGTTTCCCTTCGCTGAGTGTCAGCTGAGGCGAAACATAAGTTCCGACTGCCGATAAAAATAAAAATAGAAATAAAAAAGAAATTTTTTCCCTAGCCCGTTGTTTTGCTGGGCATTACTGCAAGCTCGGACATCTATTCAGCATCGAGGGGGGTATTTAATCGTGCTAACTCAATTGCAAATAACTTATTCTCTTAACATTGTTAACATTTATTGAACAGCAATATTTATATTGGGTTGAATGTGTTTCAATTCCTAAAAACGCTCAAATGAGACAACTAAGCAAGTTAATGTCCCATTTCTGCTTTTTTAGGAATACCATTACCCATTGTAGTCAACAATTAATTCATTTTCATCAAAAATTCAGAATCAGAATGGACTAAAGTGATCGGTGAGTATGCTTTTTTTATGATTCGCTTGATGGATTTCATTTCGATGAACTTACGAAGTCTACAAAGTCATTTTGAATGAATATGTAACATGGCATGAAATGTGTCTTCTGGTGCTAATTAATGGTTCGCAGTAGTACTTTTAGGCCATTCAAAACTGTCAATTTTATTTTGGCATCGTGCCAATAAGCTGGAATGTTGATGGGTTACATTGCTTCGCAGAAATTCCTGTGCGTATTGGCACCAAGCCATGTGCCACTGTTACTCCGCGTTCTCGCGCCAGCCTACATCTGTAAACTGCACGTGAATTTTGCTCGGCCGGGCGTGTCGTTTTCCCTATACGAACTTGTGATTTTTACGAACCTTTCGAGGCCCACCACGCGCTTAAAAATGGGAATTGTAGGTCGAGTGTATGCACAGGGGGCTAAAATTATGTGCGTTCTCTGTCAAATGTAAGAAATCGTAGAAATTTAACTGTCGTTATTGAGCTCACACACACAAAAAGATGAGCCTGACAGAACGTTCGTGATTTTTGGACAGAAATCTTTGATTTAGATTTTTTTCACGTCAAGGTGAAATCTGAGTTGACACAGACCTTGTGTCAACTAGTGTGCAGCCCTTCGGATCGGCGTGCCGTCAGCACGCGAGTAGAGCGTGATTTCATCATTTTCATTATGCATTGTATTTAACCCATTTTTCATTTTTGGCAGAATTCCAAAAATGACATCATTGCTGTGGCTCCTACAGTATCATTGTATAGTGTAATGTCTGCCGACTATATCTGTATTTAATGCAATCTTATCCATGCTAGTAAACCCCATTTGCAAAAGAATACATTACTTTTACATACATATTTTACCTTTTACAACTGCATACATATTTACAGCATTTTTTATAAATATAACTTTCCCACCCATAGAGTAGGGGGGAGTTAATCGAGGGGAGTTATTTTTTCCTCAGTCAGCTAACAGTTATTCGAGTTGGGGGGGGAGTTATTCAAGGTGTGGTAATTTGAGGATTTACAGAATATAATATCCTGTTAGTGATGTTAAAGGCACCGGGAAAAATGGCACCGCACCGCACCGGCACCTTTGCCAACACATGAAAAGGGCACCTGGCACCCTGGGGCACCGGCCAGAAAATGGCACCGCACCGCACCGGCACCGGTGCCTTTTGGAAAAAATGGCACCGGCACCGAAGGGCACCGACGGTTTGCCGGTGCTAGCACCGAAAGACACCGCACCGGGCTGGAATTTCTGAAGTGAATATCGGGCAGTTTCTCAGTGGTCTCACTTTTGGAAGCGCATATTTCCATGAATTTTCAACCGATTTTGATGGTTGAGCACTTAAAATAATCAGAATGATGTGGCAATCACTTTTATGAAGCAATTACAATGATTACAAATGAAAGATAAAATGTTTACTTCACTGCAATGTCCATACCCACTATTGTCTACTGATCGGAATCGTTGCTGTACAGAGAATGGAACTATCTCTGTCATAAACTGACAACAAATTTTGAACAAACAAGTAAGATAAATATAAAATATAAAAATGATTTAAAATTCAACAAAATTTTAGATTCGTTCATCAGATCACGTATCGGGTATAATGGATTTCACAGTCGATATATTTATTTGATGGGAGGTTTACAAAAAAGGCAAAAACGGTTGGGTAAATATATCGCTGTTTTTTGAAATATGAATAAGCACATACTATGGACAAAATTGCACAGCACATGAAGCCTTGGCCGGTGCCTTTCCCGGTGCCTGTTACTTTGGCCCGGTGCTAGCACTTTTGGCACCGGCAAAAAAATGGCACCGCACCGCACCGGCACCGGTGCTATTCTGAAAAAAATGGCACCGGCACCGGCATGGCACCCCTGAAGATTGCAATGGCACCGCACCAGCACCGGTGCTGGTGCCCTTCGGTGCCCAGCACTAGGGTTGGGGAACCGAACCGAACCGAACCGAACCGAGAACCGAGCACTATTTTGGAACCGAGAACCGAGAACCGGAACCGAAAAAAATACCCGAACCGGAACCGAGAACCGACACTTAGACCCGGAACCGAACAAAAGAACCAAAAGAACCGAAATTTTTTACAATAATCCTATCAAAATGCAACATTTGCACCATTGCGTTTTCGACATTTTCCTCCCACAGATGTAGGGGCAAGGACGTATCCAGGGGGGGCTGCAGTCCCCCCCCCTTCCCGGGCGAGACCTAAAAAAGTTGCTGAAAATGCAACTTTTAGTACAACTTTTGAAGGTGTAGTGAAAAAAATTTTGCGCGCAAGCGCGCATTTGTCCATCATACAGGGGTATTTTGAAAGAATCTGCCCTGTACTCTTTTAAATAGATGAAATGGCCGGGTTGTCGCTATATGAATATGTATGTATATTTACATAGATATAAGCGATTTTTGGCGCCAGCGCCCATGCCAATGGCGCCATGGCGTGGCGTCTTCGAATGGCGTCAGCGCCATGACGCCATTCCGCCACCACATAGGAAAAATTTTAGGGGGGGGGGCTGAGCCCCCCCCCCCCCGTTCGCTGGGCTCCGTAAACAAGCAGCCCCCACTCCAAAATCCTGGATACGGCCCTGTGTACGGGTGATTGCATGTTACAAAAAATAATAAAACTTGTTCAAATTCAAATTTTATGGGTTGCCTTGTCACGGGTTAGCTGCGGCAGAATATCCAGGGCACTTTGAAATGAGATTGAAACAGCTGCTTTGTTTGGATTTGCACATGGTTTCATGTATGATGTTTGCTACACTACAACTGTATGTTGTTTTTCCTTTATTCAGCTTATTATTGCCCGATACCCGATTTTTTCATTACCCGATACCCGATTTTTTCATTACCCGGAACCGAAATTTTTTAAAATTTGGAACCGAAAGAACCGAACCGGAACCGAACTTAAGAACCGAACCGAGAACCGGAACCGAAAATTTTTTGGAACCGAGAACCGAGAACCGAACCGAAAATTTTTAGAACCGAGAACCGAGAACCGGAACCGAAAATTTTGAAATTCCCAACCCTACCCAGCACCGGGGCACCGGTGCCCCGGTGCCTTTACATCACTATATCCTGTCAATGTGCCCCCATATACTTGTTCAGTGTGAAACATTACTACCAATCTATTAGCCTTCCATTGTAACCTAATTTGAACGACGGTGCACTATTCCGCATTTTGGCCTATTCCGCATTTTGGCACATCCCGCACATTTAGCTGCCCATCCCGCATTTTGGCCTATCCCGCATCTTGCCGGTGTAATGTGCGAGATAGGCAGTGTGCGTGATGGTTTTGTGTGCGGGATAGGCCAAAATGCGGAATAGGCCAAAATGCGGAATAGTGCACCGTCCTTTTGGAATGGAACTCCCCATGTGCGCTGCACGTGCAAATCACACGCGGCGCATGTCAATATAGGCCAAAATGCGGAATAGGCATGCGCCATTTGAACACTATTCCAGAGCTGACTAAACTTGAAGTAATGAACATTCGAGAAAAGGTGATGTACACTTGTTTCTCAAAAATCGCTCCACATAGGTAAATAGATAGCTAGCCGATTTGGGGGGAGGGGGGCTTGGGGGATAGTAGCCCAAAATTTTGCCTCCAGGATATAGATAGCTGAACGGCCTCCTGGATAGATAGATAGCTGGGCGGTTTGGGGGGGGGGGGGGTAACCCTTGGTGAAAATCTAAGAAGTATGAAAATTGGTGATTATGGTGAATATTAGGGTAAAATTGCTCAAAAGCGCTACAGATAGCTAGAGCTAGGCAATTTGCGGGGGTGGGTGTTCAGGGGAATGTGGGCAAAAAAAATTGCCCAGGGATAGAAAAATAGCTGGACAGTGGCGCCATGGCGTCTCGCCTACGAATGGTGCCAGCGCCATGGCGCCATTCCCTAATTAAGGGGCAAAATTTTAGGGGGCAGGGGGGGGGGGGGGGTGCCGCCCTACTACAGGGGTAAAACTTTGGGGTAGGGGCGCCCCGTTCACCGCGCTCCGTATACAATCCGCCTCCCCCACTCAAAAATCCTGGCTACGTCCCTGAATCAGTGATCAGGTAGGGCAAATAACCAGGTGGCAACAAACACCGCATGGCAACTGCGCTCAGTGGGCAATTGTGTGCGCTCAGTGGGCCACAATCACCGCATGGCAACCGCGGCACACGCACACTGACCGCATGCGATGTCATGGCGCCGCCAATGCACCAGCGACGCATGCGCTTGCGCCTAGGGTGTCAAATTTCCGTTTCCATTTCCGCAGGAAAATTTTTGTGATATTATTTCACATTTGTGATGTTATTTCACATTGTGATATTTATTTGCAAACATTTTTCGTTATATTTATTTGCAAACGTTCTTGTGTAAAGCATACACAACCGATGGGATTCACACATGATGATATCTTCATTAGCAGTCCCTGCATCGAAATCGGTAAAAACAATGAATACATACATACAATTTTTAACCTTTCCATTTTCCATTTTCTGGCAGCCAAAAATTTTTTACCTTTCCGTTTTCCGGCAGCCGAAAATTTTTTACCTTTCCGTTTTCCGTTTTCTGGCTGCTGAGAATTTTTTACCTTTCCGTTTCCGTTTTTCTGGCCCATTTTTCCGTTTTCCGGCTGAAAAATTTTTACCTTTCCGTTTCCATTTTTCCAGGCCATTTTTCCATTTTCTGGCTCCATTTTCAGTTTTCTGGCATTTTTCCATTGTTTTTCCAATCTGGATTTATCTTTTTCCACTATGGTGTTTTTAACTACCAGGAAACCAGGAGCAAACCAAGAAAAAAAAGGAGCAAACCAAGAAAAAAAAAGGAGCAAACCAAGAAAAAAAAGAAGCAAACCAAGAAAAAAAAGGAGCAAACCAAGAAAAAAAAGAAGAAAAAGTGGACATCTTTATTTTGAGTGGCAAAGGGTAAAAACGGGTAAAACGGACGTTCTGATTGACTTTTTGTGGACAGTTGTTGTTATTTTATCTTACTAAGGCATATTACCATCCATTTATATCACTGGCATTAACACTATTTGCAAAATACACATCGCACGCAGTTTTTTACTATTTGGCAGCGAGCCAAATGAGCGTAAATAAGCAGATCGTCTTCCGCACTAGCGTCCTGAGCTCTGGCGCCGCTATGACCTCAACGCCAGTATCTGATACGCCAACTGGTGTCGATATGGAAACAGCTGGTGGCCAAGTCGTCTCGAAACGTGCTCGCACTGAAGTGAGTGAGGGTTAAAGTATTTTGTGCAGTTGTGGAAATTTCCAACGGAGGTGCCTACAGTCAAATGGGGATAGTCTGTGCAGTGTATTGTTGTTGTTGTTAATGATGTCGTTACCAGTGTTGATGGGTGTGCCAGTAAGTGACCTGAAAGGGATGCAGCACGACACGCATGTCGTTTCTGGAACTAGAAGTACTCAGACGTCTTACCGAGTTGTTTTTATTTATCCGTTAATTATCACGCAGCATGATGTTTTCGAAGACGCGCTCGTACAGCCCTCAGACGACATTGATACCCTGCAGTCAAACCTGTTGGCAGCGTGCCAAAATGGTGAAAACGAGCATGCGTTGACAAAACAGGAGGGTTTGGAGATTGTAAATTGTTTGCACAGTTTACAAGCTGAGGTAAAATTCTTGTCGTTTTTTTGGCACGTTGGACATAGACTAACACTGAGGTCTCTGAAGGTGCGGTCTATGGCTAAACGTGTGAAATGTGGTGGCGCGCTAGACAAATCTGAAACTATTCTGGTGGGCGTTAACAATGGTTTCGATCCACTCAGTTTGGTGTGGCCAAATAAAGTGTTTTTAGCTGGTCAAATGTGGAAATGTCCGCTGCTGGCTCTCTTTAAGGTTTATTTAGAAGTTGTAAATTGCATAAATGTAGTTGTAAATTTATGCAGAAGGGAAATATTTCAGGCTCAGCTTATGAATGCCAATTATGGTGATGATTTGCACCGCGACTTGGGTAAATTGAACGATTCCTATGTAAGCCACTCAGACTCTGGATTTGATGCCAAGTGGACATCTTGGTACACGCGCGTGATCATTCTGGACAGAAAGTTTGATTTTGATGAATCTTACTATCCGCGCAGCGACACCAAATTTCCGGCAGTCACGTTAGAGGTAAATATGTGTTTACTAGTCGATTTAGATAAATGTTTGGTTGGACAAATGCACGTAAATAGGGAAAATTGTAAATTAGACAAATTCGTTTACACCCAGGCCGCACGTCAGACCCCTGCCTATGCATCGCTGCGCGAAGTTCTGACGAGCTGCGTCAACTTAAATCCAGGTTTCAAAGCAATTTTGGCGCGCACTGGAGTTGACAATAGCGGTCCGGATGGAGTTCAAATGGCGCTGAATATACGTGCGACAAGTGAACAACCAAAATTTGGCTTCAGAGGTGCGCTGAGTGTTGGTGCTGAAAAATGGCAATCAGCGGTGAGTACCAGTTGTTTACTCAGTATTTGGTACTCAGTTTTTGGATGTTCAGAATACGTTTTCAGCGTTAAGTGTTGTAAACTAAGTGAAGGTACTTTTGGAATACATTTTGTGAAAGAATATTTATACATGCAGGCTGTGCTTGATAACGACTCGCTGCCGTCATATGGGACGCCGTTTTTAAATCTGCTGGGTGTAGAGTTAGAGCATCAGCGCGGTTTACTACTGGCGGAAAAATGCATTGAAAATGAAAATGACGTGGACAGGATGGCGTACGATTGGGAGTATGCTCGCTACAAAAGGGAAGGCATTTGGCTGGCTGACCCGTCATTTGATAAGCACATGCAGCGCGGTCGTTGGCTGTGGCCCCAAAAGTTCCAGGGGAATAATTCTCAGGTGAGTCGATATCGGGTTAAGCTAGATATCCAGTTTGTCAGTTTGAAACTGAAAGTGTGTGGTTCAGCATTTCAGAGTGAAAAATTGCTGCTGAGAATAAGCAAAATATTCTCCAGATGTGTCTTGAGAAAGTATGTGGTAGAAATTTCATCTAAAAAGCAGACAAAATGGTTATTGAAAGTACAATTAATTGTGGTAAACTGCAAATTTTTAACACAGGTGCAGGCGCGCAAGGCCCCATGAAGGCTGTCACAGGCACAAACGCAACTCCGCTGCCTCCCCGCGCGTCGACAGCTCAGAACACGGTTATTCATGTGTGCCGTAGAGTAGCTAGAAACATGGTTGTGATTGAAGGCTGCAAGTTTTTATGTGTGTGTGACGACAAACAGGGTGTTGTCGTAACGCAAAGTCTGACTAAATTTGTAATGGGTTCGTGGCAAAGTTTGTCTGAGGTTGTCGTGTGTTCAGATGGTAGGAGTTATTCTGTACGCGAGTTTTTACGCAGTTTTGGTACTGATGTGAATTATTGTGCTGATTTACCTTTTCGCAAGCCGGTTAGGGTTGTGGAATCTTGTCTGTCTGTTGAAAAGTCGACCTCAGATGACTGGCGTGGCGCTTTGTCGTTGTGTGCCGTCGGTGACAGCACATTGAAAAATCTGCCGCGGACACTGAAAAGGTTATTTAGCCGGAAAATTGAAAAAGTGGTAAAACTAGTTCCGCATACTTCGTACCCCCCTTGCAGAATGGCCCACGACAGAGGGATTTCCCTGACAATTGCTCAACTGGTTCTGTTTGGTGTGGTAGACGTGTGTCGTGCATCGTTTCAGGGTTGTCGTTTTTGGACCTGAGCCAGTTTGACTCCGTCCTAGTGCGCAGCGTTCTAGACTGCGCGGGTTGGAATTGGCTGAGAGCCAAAGTACAGATGGTACCGAACGGGTGTGGCGCAACTTTTTTGTTAGCCAGTTACTTGCAGATTTAGCCCCTGTAGTCTCAAGTGCTGGGAACGACACTTTGTTGATGCTTTCGATTATCTCGCCAACACTGCCATCGCATGTCGCCGAAATTTCAAGCTCTACATTGTTGATTGAGTTGTTACAGTACTTTGTGGAATTTGAGCTGTTTTTGACTGTGGAAGTTGCGAATGTGTATCCAAATGTGTGGGTAGTGCCTGTCATGAGTAGAATTCTCGCACGCTACAAGTCCTACGGTGCCGATCATCCAGCGCAACTTTTGCTTCACTGCGTGAAGGCCGACGGTCTACACTCGTCTGAAAACTTTGACTCGTTGTGCGGTGATGTCATAATGCAAGCACTCGATAGGATTTTGCTTCATAGGTCAGGTTTAGCGCAGTACAGGTGTAAAAGTGTGATTATGAAAATATCGCATGATTTTATGACGCAAATTACAACTTGTTCAGGCGCGGGGCGCAAGTGGCAGTGCAAGTGTCGTCGGAGATGCTGCTGGAGTTCGCGTCGGTGTAGCCCAGCCTGCAGCGCCGCCTGCACCGCATCAGCCTGCTGCCCAGCACGCCGTACAAGGAGCTGTGCCAAACATTACTCAATCGCAGATGGGGCAGTTCACCCAAATGCTTGGTTAGATAGGTTGAGAATTTGTGGACATTTTTTTAGGACAGTTGAAGTTTGTGTGGAACTGACAAGTCAAGTTGGAAGGTCTTTTGCAGCAAAACACGTTTACGACATAAATGTGAATTTTAGATTGACAAAAATTTGCAGGAAACATGCTCGCCGTCCTGCAGCAGCAACCAGCAGCACAGCAGCAGCAACAACCACCTCAGCAACCCAGACCAGCTCAGCAGCACCAGGGCTCAGCGTTCTGGTGATAGCACTTTTGGAAAAAAACACACGCTTAAATTTTGACGGAACTTTTTATGAAAATTGGTCGATTCGTTTTTCACCATTTTTGCAAATTCCGGATAGATTTACAGTAGTACTTCTGCGAGCGTGTTACAATACATTTTGGCAAATATTGGCAATGTATGCAATAATTTGGTCTGTCGTGACACATGTATACATAGCCAAAGTTATTTTTAGCCAAAAAGTTGTAATCAGAACACTTTTGCAGAAAATGATTTGCAGGGTAATTCTAGCACTTGCAAAGTCATATACGCATGTGCTCGAATTACTGGCAAAGAGTCTGTTTAGTGGTCATTTTGGTGCTATATGCAAAGTTGGTAGAATTTGTGTTGGTGCTATTTGGAAGTTGGGAGGAGTTTATGTGGAAAAATGGTCTCAGATTGGATGGATGTTGTACTTTAGTTTTATTTTTTTCGAAATTTTACCAGTGCACATATTTTATCAGTTGATTTTTTTGCTGTTCTGTGTCAGGCATTCAGGGTCGAAAAAGTGGAGTTTTTACATTTTATCAATATTTTTTGTGTTGGCGTTTTCAATAAAAAGATGTGAAGCAGTTGAAGTATACGGTGAATCATCTCAGTTGAATGTGAATAATGCAGCCATGAATATGGTTCCCTCGGTAGTTTTGGGTACTTTTTCTGTCGTTTTTCAAAACATTCGCTGTTTACGCACGAATCGCTGTGAGCTGGGTGGAATGTTAGAAGATGGCATTTCCGACGTGATTGGATTAGTGGAAACGCAGGCAGAAAGTTATGCGGATGTTGAAGTACATTCAAAATACGATGGCATCCACGTTTTCAAACAAAATGGGTTGGCCGGTGGTATTTCAGTCTATGTAAAAAAGCTGTTAAGTGTCCGGTTTTGTAGCATTCCAGGATTGTCCAGCACTCTACAAAAGCATGTAGTTAGAGTCAGTGTAAATGTCCAGGGCAAAACAGTTTACTTGATTTTTGTGTACTTAGAAAACAACACAAAGGTGAGGAGAAATGTCTCTGTCCATTCACTGAACAAAGACATCTTGGAAGTGCTAACAAAACTGTCACTTTTGCATCGTAAGAACGGTGAGTACGCGTTTGTATTAGGTGATTTTAATGCGCACATCGGCAACGACTGCTGGGGGATAGTTGGCAATTTGCCCGATGTGAATGAAAACGGTAATTTAGTACGGCAATGGATGAAAGAGTTGTCATTGGTGACGCTGAATAGTAAATTGCAAAATCTGTGGACTTTTGTTAGGGGTAAGCAACGCAGTGTGATTGATTTCGGTTACTCTATAGGTGCAGAAAGTCACAGTATTGAGGGTTTCATTGATGAATTTAATGAAGTCAGTGTTCTGCACAGCGACCACAATGGACTTGTGGTGGATATTTCAATGAAAATAGCACCCTGTATGCAGATTAAAATGGAAAAGGTCCGTCGGTGGCGGCATAAAGAGGCAGATTTCGATGATTTCAAATTGGCAGCATCATTACAGTTTGCTGAAAAGATGAGTGACTATAATGACATCATTTCGGCGGTGCATGAGAGTGCTCGGATGACAGAACTGCCGGCAAAAAAAGTGGGTCCATGTGGCGATTTAGTTTTAATAAAATTGGTGAGGAAAATAGGCAAACTGAGGCGGAAAATGGTAAAATTGACAAAATGCAACGCTGGCGTGACAGAACTAAATGCTACACTAGAACTTTTGCGCAGATCACGTCGCGAGTGGCGTAGCAGAAAGGTGTTCCTGAAACGCAGGTCTGCAGATCATGAACAAGAAAAATTGAAAAAAAATGCAGGGACGGCTATCATGGAAGTTTATCGGAAAATGACTCGTGTGAAAAAACAGGGTATTCCAACGGTATGTTTACACACCAATAGCGGTAGTCTGGTGACCACGACAGCAGATTTAGACATTGAATTACAAAAAGCTTGGAAAATTGTGATGACACCGAACCCTGGTGCTAAAGTTCTGAATTTAGTTGATAGTTGTGATGGATCGATTCTGAATGTGGCAAATGCTGAGAGACTGACGGCTGATATTTCCATTGACGAAATTTCGTTAGAAATTTAAAAAATGGAAAATCAGCCGGAATCTCTAACATCCCACATGAGTTCTTGAAAGCCCTACCATTTGAAGCGATAGAAAGTTTACAGTCACTTTTTAATCAACTGCTAAATGGTGCACCAGTCCCACCAGAAAGTAAAATAACACAAATGGTGTTTCTACATAAAAAGATACGCAGTTTAAGTCCAGAAATCCTGCCGTGGTGGTATGCGCGATTAAATAATTTGAAAATGTTGTCATTTGATGGAAATGTGGGGGTTTGTTTCTGCAGTGGGCACAAGCAAGTTGCAACTGTGAAACATTTTTTGACAAACTGCACTAAAAAGTCGTTTTAACATTTCAGAGCCGAAATTTTCGAGCAAACAGGTGGATGTTCATGTATTTCTGGCGACAGTCAGAAAAGAGATATCATGAAATGGGCATTTAGTGGCAAGAGATGCCGCGAACACAAAGTCCTGATCAGTCGATATCTGAGCACATGTAGAAAAGTGGTGAAAATGCAAAAAGGATATCAGTGAAAATATCATATTTTAGCTCTCTTTTGTTGACTTCATCAGTGATACACTCCTTGTACTGGTACGATGACACTGCTAGTCGGTTTTGTTGGCATTCGTGATCTGCATGGGGGTGTGTTTTAATATTGGTGTTTTTCAACAGACAGTTGTACATGGAGACTCTCGCACTTATTGTATAATGATGCAGTAGAGTTATATCCAATAAAAGCCCTTATCCTTTACCAGGTTCTTCTGCCATTCATAATTTTTATCTGTATCCAAATCTGTAAAAAACACAAAGTAATTTTGGACACATACTTTGCAATCCGCTGAGTATACGTTTTACTGTTCAGTTACATCAAAGTTCACTTTTGCTAAATTCTTATTGTTGTTGTAGTGTATTTTTCCTACCTTTTGATGATTTTTGTTGGTTCAGTTAAGCTTGAACTACAAGTGAAGTTACTGGCATGATCCATAGTTGCAGAATGTACAGCTACCACAATCAAAGCCAAACAGGCAAACCTGCATGCAGATTTTCCTTCTGCAAATTTGTCTATTACCATGCAAATTTCACTTTATTTTTTCCGTTTCCATGAAAATTTCGCTTTCCGTTTTCCGGCATTTCATTTTTCCGTTTTCTGGCCGACAATTTTTTTTACCTTTCCGTTTTCCGTTTTCCGCTGAGTGAAATTTTTTTACCTTTCTGTTTTCCGTTTTCCAGCAGAAATTTTTTTTTACCTTTCAGTTTTCCGTAAAGTGAAAAAATTTTACCTTTCCGTTTTCCGTAAAAAAAATTTTTTTACACCCTACTCGCGCCCGACTGGTGCCATTCCTGCCTTATGTGAAGGGGGTGAATGAACAGTGACATTTTTATTGTTGTTCACAGTAAAAAGTAAGATATAATATGTTGACATTTACATAAAAAAAAACATTATTTCCCCCCTAAAAATGCAGAGAAAATACAAATAAATATAAATAAAAGAATAGATTTTTTTAACTTTTCTTATACTTTGAGAATTTTATCAGAGTTGTTCATCCGAACGGTGTGACAATGCATGACAATGCGTGAGGCAGCCGCGCGGCAGAATTGGCGCCAGTCGGGCGCGAGCGCATGCGTCGCTGGTGCATTGGCGGCGCAATGGCGTCGGCTTGGCGGGTGCCTGCGGTCACTGCGTGTGCCGCGGTTGCCATGCGGTGATTGTGGCCCACTGAGCGCACGCAGTTGCCCACTGAGCGCAGTTGCCATGCGGTGTTTGTTGCCTACAGATGCTGAGTCAAAAGCCCCACACACGCTAGTTTACATCGACACCAAATGTCAACTGGTTCCGTTCCCAATTCAAAGATTGCGTTTAAACGTCGTTCGTCGGCTCGTCAGCAAGCTTTGAATCGGGATCGGCACCAGTTGACATTTGGTGTCGATGTCAACTAGCGTGTGTGGGCCCAATGGGTCTTCATGCGTGACGGTTTTACTTCCGTAATAGGCTTGACCCATTCTATGGCTATATATAACATCAGAAAGTACGGCCAATTGTCTAATATTCTAATGTCTAATGTTGACCCACAGCCGTATCTGGAAGGTTTTGAAGAAAAAAACGGGTTCATTTTTAAAAACAAACGTTTTTTATTTTTCTTTAACAGGGTCATTGAAAAAAACGTTTTTTTCCATCGCTAAGTTAGCCAAAACAATTTTGTGAATATAAGCCACAAATTTGTCCTTTTAATCTGAAACTGTACAGTATTGATAAATGTGACGAATTTTTTTCAGTATAAACCTAAAGGAAATAAGCCAAAAATTCCAAAATAATTCTTTAGTCATTACAGGTTTGATGGAAGCGCGTGGCACGAAATTGCACCAACGCCAATGTTACACTGCTGCGCCGCACTTGTCATAGCCAATGACATTTTATATTTGGCCGGAGGCTTTTACAATGGCACAGGGTTGAAGACCGTCTTTCGATTTGATGAAATAAACACGCAATGGATAGACACATCCTATCCAATGCTAAGGGCTGGGTATCGACATTTGGCCGTTGGTGTTGACTGGTGATCACTTTTGTTGACTTTTTTAATTATTTGGACAATTTTGAGTTTGTGGTGTTCAGATACTTATGTACATTGCTTTTAGCACTTTCATCCCTTTTCTTCACCCTACACCTTGAGAAATACCTATATATAGCCCCTGCATTGTGGGTAATGTAAATAATTTCATGTCATCATACTGTCATTGTGTTCTTAAGTATATTTATGTCAATTTATGAAGTAAAAGTTGATCCAGCATTGATATATTTCTGACAATTGGAAATTTACCATACTGTACCGTACTGCGTACCGCACTTTTCAGATTTACCGTACAGTACCGTTTACCACAAAATTGAAGATTTACCATACCGTACCGTTTACCACAAAACAGAAAATTGACCGTACCGATCCCCTGTTATCTCGTATAAGTAGAAAACACCCGATATGAAAATACTACCTGATCACTGATTGTTAACGATGGTAAAAAAAAGATTCGAAAATTTGAGAGAAAAAAATTCAATTTTTCGAATTTTTTTGGACTTTTCGAATTTTTGAGCACGCGGTGAAAAAATACATAAAAAGCGATTTTTTTCAAAAGATTCGAAAAGACTTTTTGAATTTTTTTATAGGTAATTCGAGGCATTCATATGTAATCTTAAGTTCAATGTTCTAAATCAATTCCCAATTGACTTGCGGTGTGTCTGGCCTGTAATAAAGACGTAAAACGTTGAGTTCCGAGTTCAATTAAGTTTTGAAGAAAAAATATTTCCAAAAAAATTCGAAAATTCGAAAAGTCATTTCAGAAAAAAATATTTAAAAATTTAAATACTTTTTTCTGGAGGGTTTGCCATCGTTACTGATTGTATTTACACTCACGTCTCAAATATAATTTTTCTTCCTTCACTGATTATTGAAAACGCCAAAAATACTGCATCCATTTTTTTCCATACAATCACCGTCCAGAACGAAGCAACGCAAATCGGGAACAATGAACTTGAAACTCCGCCCACCGCCCCACCAACCAAGAGAACTAGGAAAATAGTATTCACGTGTCGTCATCAAAGCTCACATCGACATCATCGTAATCCTCCTGCTCACCATCATCGTCGGCATCATCAAAGGCGGCGTCCATCGAGTCGTCGCCGCCCGCCGACGCGCCCAGACCGGACGTCACGCCGAGCGTTTCTGAGGAAATACAATGGGGCGGTTGCATAGGAGAATGCAGAGACGGGTCACTGAGCAGGGTAGTAAAAGGGGGTCGGGGGGGGGGGGGGTACCCCACTCCCCAAACCGCCCAGCTATCTATCGTTCTCGGAGGCAATTGTTGGCTACTATCCTCTGAACCCCCTTTACATGACATTTTGCATGACTTTTTACATTTTACAGGGCATTGTACAGGGTATGGGAGTGTCCCTGATCACTCCCGCTCAGCGCCGATCCGCCGTACTCAAAATTTGGCCATTGAAAAAAGCGCATTTTCCATCCCCATTCCCCGCACTCACTGTAAACATCGGACCGAATGGCGTTCCTTACAAGTGTGAGCGCGTCGGGCGGCAAGTGTCCATTCACCGGGTCGCACCTCACATCAAGTGTCCCTTCAATATCGCCATCTGCGGTGCCGCAATCGGGACTAGTGTCCTTGCTCGGTGTTTGGCTCGGTGCCGGGTTTGGGAACTCCGCGTCGACTGGAACTGGCTGGCCGGCGGCGCTAAATCGCTCCGCCACGGGTAGGTGCACCTGGCGAGGAAATATACTCGGTGGACATCACACTTAGTATGGGAACCTACCATAAGAACCATGATCGCTAATAAAAACTTTGTTCTAGCGGCTCGATTTACTTTAACCGAACTTATACGACAAAACTCGATGCGGCTATGATGCGAACACAAGCTGGTTCCGAACGTGATATGTGCCATTTTAATAATGTGACAATGAGTCATTTTTAATCTCTGTCAACTGCGGTTTACGGACACCTCACTCATGAAAACTCGAATGTGTTCAAAGCTGATTTATGAGTTTTCAAAAATTCAGTTGAAAACTAGTGTGCGCAGGCACATTGGGCGGACGATCCCTGTGCGCAAGCTCTATACCAATGCCCACTTCTATTCCAAAGACATTTACATCCCAAACACAAAACCCCACTCACATCGCAAAGACAATAGTACATCGCTCTAGCTGAGGGCAGGATGCCCGGCCTGAAGGCGTACGCCCTTTCCGACTGAGAAACGGCGCCGTGCAAATTGTGCGTGGACGAAGCGATGCGGCGGTCTGACAAACAGATTCGGGGGGGGGTATTTGGGCGTTGGAAGGAGAAAGGAAGTGAAATGATGCCAGTGTAGGCCCACGCAGGCCAGTTGACATCGCAAATTCGCGTCAACTCAATGTCAACTACCGTATTTCCTCGAAATACCCCCTCTCTCGAGACCACTATGAAACAATCACCCCCCCCCCCCTCGAAATACCCCCCCCCCCCCCCCAGATTGAGTGTAAAGAGAACGTATATGACAAATACTGCAGTTTGTGTTCTGCGTAGGACAGAACACACGTTAAAACAATGTCGTGATCACGTTAGAACAGTGTTTATACCATCTACGTACTACTATTAGTCTACAGGAGTCTATACATGTCAGTTATTGATGCATTGTTCTACCCCAGTGTACATCACAAACGACGATTTTGTACTAGGATTTTAAAAAATTTCTGGCGCTATAATACCCCCCCCCCTCTCGGGACCACTATGAAACAATCACCCCCCGGGGGGCATTTCGAGGAAATACGGTAAATAACACGAAAAAATCAAAAGCATCACACGAAACAATGAAAAGCGCCATGATGTTAAATTAAATATTCTCTATCAGATAGGAAAATTAAAATCACATAATTCACTAAAATTTAGTTGACACAAATTCAGTTGACATCCAGCGTGTGTCGCCTATAGGGCTACACTAGGGTTGGGAACCCGAACCGAGAACCGAGCCCAATTTACGAACCGAGAACCGGAACCGAGCTTGAGATTTGAGAACCGAACCGGAACCGAGAACCGACACTTTTACCCGGAACCGAAGTAAATACCCGAAAGAACCGAAATTTTTAAGTAATTTTTAAACGATTTTTAAAGCGTTTTTTAACGCCTACTACATCTAAGCCATTTTTAAACAGCAGCTAAAAATCTTAGTTCTTGTTCAATCTGTTTTGCAAAATGATTGTGCGGGAGCATGTAATTTCACACACATTATCACTGGTGGTAGTTTTCATTGTTTTTGTGGCAGTTTTCATCATAGTTGGCAAAACGTATTTGTTTGTACTCAAAAAAATATGCATAATGGCGTACTGCGTAGATACATTTACGTTTCCTCCAGAAAAAAATACCAGTACTCATTTAATTACATACTTCTTGAACATAAAGAAAATGTCATTTTGCCAGACAGAAAGTGGCAAACGCAGGACATTCATAAGAAATACTTATCAGGAGAAAAACACATTTTTTATGTGTTCCAGAGTAAAAATTCAAACAATACTAATTTTTACAATATTTTTGTGAAAAATGTACTGTGAGACAGCCAATTATTACCGAATACCCGGTTATTTTAATACCCGGAACCGAAATTTTCATAATTTTAGAACCGAAAGAACCGAACCGGAACCGAGCTTAAGAACCGAACCGAGAACCGGAACCGAAAAGTTTTAGGAACCGAGAACCGATACGCGAACCGAAATCTTTTGGAACCGAGAACCGGAACCGAAAATTTTGAAATTCCCAACCCTAGGCTACACTTAGACGCCCTACCTGACTCTGAGGGCACACACCGAAGCCAAGATAAAACTCACCTTTCTTAAACACGACGCTGACTGTTTGGTAACGAGCGGCACTCGGGTCCTTTCTTGGATCGTAGCCAAAACGGCACCAAGATCGTCCCCACGGACCAGAACTGATATAAAAGGCGAAACGAGCGAGTATATACCTGCGTGGTACAAACACAGATTGCATATCGAGCAACGCTGATTTCTGAGCTTACAGAAAAAACGTGCCAAAGGCGTCACACACGCTGGATGTCAACTGAATTAGTGTCAACTAAATTTTGGCGAATTACGTGATTTTAACTTTCCAATCTGATAAATTTACACCGTGACTAGTGATGGAAAAAGCGCCAGACTTTTGGCGCCAAGCGCCAAAAGCGCCATGGCGCTTTTCCGACCCCCAGCGCCAAGCGCCAATGGCGCCAGAGCAAAATAGCGCCAAGCGCCAAAAGCGCCATGGCGCTTTTCTGAACCTCAGCGCCAAGCGCCAATGGCGCCAGCGCCAAAAACTTTTCTTCTGCAATTAGGGTTCAAACGATATGACTTTTCGATATCGATATTCGATATTCGTTATTTTTTCAAAATTTTCGATATCGATATTCGATATTGGATATTTTTTTCTGAAACTCGATATTCGATATCGATACGATATGGAACCTCGATATCGATATTCGATATTGAAAAATGGTCGATATTCGATATTGAAAAATGGTCGATATTCGATATTTCGATATTGTCGATATTGCGATATGCTTTTGGTATAGCAAGGCATATTTCAAGTGGCATATTGTATTTTCATGTGGTTGCACACATTGTTAATCATCTCTTTACTCAAATGTGAATGGTACAAGTGATTTGTACAAGCTTTACATCACTCAATGGTAGAAAATGGAAGAAAAACATGATGAATCAAAGTGTATCAGACAAATAACAATTGGTAGATATTACAGTTCATCCTTAAAACCAAATTGCTGTTGCAAAAAAAAGTATATCAGCATTTTCTGGCTTCAGATTTAGCACTCCAACAACAATGACATCATAAATACTGTACTTTTACTCATCAAATACAATACTATAAGCACATCAGATCAACCATAAACATCGCAAAATGAAAATGAAAAGTAAATTTGGGGACACAATACAGGTTCGATATATCGAAAAAATGGTCGATATTCGATATTCGATATTTTTTCAAAATTTTCGATATCAATATTCAATATTCGATATTAAAAAATGGTCGATATCCGATATTCGATACGATATATCGTTTGAACCCTATCTGCAATTCGTTTGTACATGGTCGGGCTGAAAAGTCCCCGGGCAGTACTCGCCATACGCGCTAGGGGTAAGCTACGGTCATAAAATTTTCACACGTTAACATATCAGGTGTATTGAGTTTTCACCCAAACTTTCACCCCCCTAGCTCCACCCACTGCGGAACTGTGGGGGTTACAATTTCGGTCATTTTGTACTGATGTACAAATGGTGCTTCAGCTCAATGCTGCTTTAAGTTGTGATCATGAGACTTTGGCTAGTGTGAGCCAGTGTGTTGGCAATGTACTGATAGTATTCAACACTTTCATACACATTATTGCTTAAGGTAAAATTAATATGCAGATCAGGGTGATGTGCAAGAAACGTGGGAACTGTGATGGATGTTTTTGATGATCATCTGAGATCATGTTGTATTGCAGTGATTTTAATCTTGTTCTGTAATGTGCAGTAAATGAATTATGTGGATAAAATTTCCCTATGTTTCATTACTTATGTGTAGTGGACACATTACCTGTGTTCGACAGCAGTGAGTAGACTCCAAGGGGGGCTATTTTGAGAAGGAGACGCAGAATGATGAATTTGGTAGTGAGAGTAGTGACAGTAATGACAATATGGACTAGGCTTATGATATCATAGGCAATGTTGGTTAGTGCTGGCACATTGCCAACACTGGTGGCTCACACTAGCCAAAGTTTCATGATCACAACTGAAAGCAGCATTGAGCTAGAGCACCATTTGTACATCAGTACAAAATGACTGAAAGTGTAACCCCCACAGTTCCGCAGTGGGTGGAGCTAGAAGGGTGAAATTTTTGGTGAAAACTCAAAACACCTGATATCTAAACCTGTCAAAATTTTATGAATGTAGCTTACCCCTAGCGCGAATGGCGAGCACTGCCCGGGGACTTTTCAGCCGGACCATGTAGAATAATCAATTCGTAATTGTGGCATACCGCTGATGTTGCAGTAGTCAATTTAACTTTTGCCATTAAAGTTCAATCAACCACTACATCATTAAAATCCCAAGGGATACACCTATTTTTCAGCCAAACAGCCATACGATGATAGGTCCTAAATATTATATCCCATTTAGTCATGTTTATTACCAGTTATGAGTATGTAAATACTTATTCTTTACATGATACTTTACAAAAATTCCTGGCGAAATAATAAACCCCTCGCTCAAAAGTCGAAATACCCCCATCAAAATTTGCACTCGGAAAAAATAAACCCCTGGTGGTATATCGAGGAAATACGGTATATTCATTTGCCCCAAATATTACCTAATCAATATTTAATTAACATAAATGTCCCATTACACCCTTATATTTATCAATATTTATTCAGTTAATCGCAAAATTTATCAACTGGCTTGTCCATTTTCACTGAATCATAAGAATTTTATAATCACGGTTGGCGCTTTTTTGGCGCTATTTAAAAAGCCGGCGCCAGGCGCCAATAGCGCCACCAGAAAATGGCGCCAAGCGCCAAAAGCGCCATGGCGCTTTCTCAGATGACAGCGCCATGCGCCAATGGCGCCAGAGTGTTTTAGCGCCAAGCGCCAAAAGCGCCATGGCGCTTTTTGTTTTGGCGCTAGCGCCAGGCGCTTTTCCATCACTAACCGTGACACTTAATTTTCTTTGTGTCTGTCAAGTGTGATGCTATTGAAAAAAATTGTGTGATTTCATTGACATTGAGTTGACACGAATTTGCGATGTCAACTAGCGTGGGTAGGGCCATACAACCAACTTCAAAAAAGCAAATTTCAACTGGGTCTCATAAATCAACCCAGCCCTAGTCCAAATAGGTCTCTTCTGAAAGACCCCATGCACCATATCCAGCAACTCTTTGTTCTTGCATCTAGTGTTCACGTCTTTGACTGCAGCCTCTGTAGGGTTGGAAGGCCAGAGGGGGTCCTCGTGGGACACGGCCGTGGACAAGGCCTGTCGCTGCTTGCGGATGTCTGTTGGGGGGGGGGGTACTTGCGGGGGTCTCCTTGGTGGGGGGGCTAAATTCTAAACATACAAAAAATGTCAACTGGATTCAGGATGGCCGAAAAAGGTTGTTTTCAACGACCTGGTTTAAAAAAGGGTTTTGTTTTGCATTAAACCGTTTTTTTTCAAAAGCTCCCAGATATGATTCGACATATAAATGTATATCAAAAACCACGGACGTAGCCAGGATTTTAGAACGGGGCGGGGGGGGGGGATTGTATACGGAGCCCGGCGAACGGGGGGGGCGGCGCCCCCCACCCCCTAAAATTTGACCCCTGTGGTAAGCGAATGGCGTCTTGGCGCCATTGGCGTTGGCGCCAAATGCTGCTCTACATGTATGTATTTTACATACATATACAGCGACGGGGACACATTTTGAGTGCTTTTTCGGTTCTAAACCACAGGTGCAAATTAAATATACTGTGCGGCGTCCAAATGCGCGCTCGCGCGCATAATTTTGTCGAGCTGCCGACAAAATCGCTTTATAAAAGTGCCATTTCTGGCACATTTTTGTCCAACCCCGGAAGGGGGGGCGGCTAGGGTGTCAAATTTCCGTTTCCGTTTTCCGTTTCCGCCTTTCCGCAGGAAAATTTTTTACCTTTCCGTTTTCCGTTTTCCGGCAGCCGAAAAATTTTTACCTTTCCGTTTTCCGTTTTCCGGCAGCCGAAAAATTTTTACCTTTCCGTTTTCCGTTTTCCGGCAGTTGAAAATTTTTTACCTTTCCGTTTCCGTTTTTCCGGCCCATTTTTCCGTTTTCCGGCTGAAAAATTTTTACCTTTCCGTTTCCGTTTTACCAGGCCATTTTTCCATTTTCTGGCTCGATTTTCAGTTTTCTGGCATTTTTCCATTGTTTTTCCAATCTGTATTTATCTTCAATTGGCTCATCCCATTGTGTTGTTTTTGTCTCTTGGAGCAGCATTGACAACTGGGATTTCAGGGTCAGTGAAACAGGTGCTGTGAACCCAATTGGGTCATATGCTGACACCAATAATTTATTCAAGTTTCATCTGGTTGGTGTTGTGATGCTGTCAATTTGCAATTTTGGTGTTGATATTGCCAGCATGTCTGTTCGGTGATTTTATTTCATGCCCATTATTGTGACAATTTTATTCACCTTTGGACTCCTGTTGTTTTCTGCTATTTCATTCATGACTGATCTGGAGTTTGACAGCCATTCCCTCAAGTTCATAGAACATTGGTTAAATAAAGCTTTGACTTTGTAATATAGTTCTAATGCCTCAACTTCATTCGTGACACTCATGATGAAGTTATTGACATAAATGTTGTTTATTATCATCGCCAACTGGTTTCGTTCCCCTTCATTTTCTTCATATTCATTCATGTTGTTTATTGTCACATTTAAATGGTATTTTATGACTGCTCCCAAAGTTGCTGGGCTGCAGACAAGTCCAAACAGTACGCGTTTAAAACAAAGTACTATTTAGTTATTTTCAGTTACTGGTTTTGAGGCATCTTTCAGCCAGAAAAATCGTGTGTAGTCTCTAGCTTGGTCATGCAATCCTATTTGCAAAAATGCCTTTTCAATATCAGCAATCAATGCTAGATTGCCTGCCCTGAACCTCAGGAGTAAGCCCAGTGCTAATGGTGTTGTAATTGGTCCTCTAAAAAGGCACTCGTTGAAACTGGGCTTACCTGCCAACCCATCATACCCGATTCTGGATGATGTCGATTTGTCCGGCGTGATTACTGGCTGGTGTGGCAGGTAATGAATCCCCTTGTTGTCCATTTTGTCGTCACAGATCTCAATTATTCCCTTTTCTAGTTGGTCATCCAAAACTTACCAGTATTGTTTGAATAAGTTTGGATCTTTGTTGAATCTTCTTATCAGTGATTTAAACCGCACCAAGGCTTCTGCTTTTCCCGTGGGCAGGTCACTGATACTCTCTTTATATGGCCAGTCAATATAGTATCATTTGTTGTTGTCATTGAATTTTATGCTATTTATTATCATCTCCTCTGCAATGTTGTCATCAATTGCATAGGGGTCATCAGTGATTCCCACTGCTTCTAGGCTGTGAAATTGTTGTAGTGTTTCCTTTCCTATGGCCACTATGGCTACTTTTTGATGATTTTTTGTTGGAACAGTTAAGCTTGAGCTACAAGTGAAGTTACAGGCATGATCCATAGTTGCAGAATGTACAGCTAGCACAATCAAAGCCAAACAGGCAAACCTGCATGCAGGTTTTCCTTCTGCAAATTTGTCTATTACCGTGCTAATTTCACTTTATTTTTTTCCGTTTCCGTGAAAATTTTGCTTTCCGTTTTCCGTTTTCCGGCATTTCATGTTTCCGTTTTCCGTTTTCCGGCCGACAATTTTTTTTACCTTTCCGTTTTCCGTTTTCCGCTGAGTGAAATTTTTTTACCTTTCCGTTTTCCGTTTTCCGGCAGAAATTTTTTTTTTACCTTTCCGTTTTCCGTTTTCCGTAAAGTGAAAAATTTTTACCTTTCCGTTTTCCGTTTTCCGTAAAAAAAATTTTTTGACACCCTAGGGGCGGCCGCCCCCCCTGGCTACGTCCTTGACAGGGGGCATACTTGAGCACCGGATATTGTTACTTGAGCACTGGGCCTACTTGAGCAGCGACACAGGGTTAACGTCACTGCACAGCAAAGCTTACAAATATTTTTATCACACTAACCCGATGTGCACAACGTCATTCGAGAATCACTGTTTCTTATATAAAATACGCTCACCAAAATTCACAAACAAATCGTGTAAAAAATTCAGAAAGCGGACGTGAAAAGTGACATGAAAAATGCTTTGTGATATACGAATCGGTCATTCTAAGTACCTGTCCCATAAACTCACCTTCCACTCGACTTGCTACTTACCGCTTTTCTTGTCACTTGTCACTTACATAATCGACACTTGAGCAAATTTTGAAATGAAAAAGTGAAAAATGTGAAAACTGAAATGATGAGGACCATTACAGACTTCTGAAACATACATAGGTATTTACATTTATTTACTGAAACATACATACATAGGCGCCGCCCCCCCCCGTTCGCCGGACTCGGTATACAATCCGCCCCCACCCCCCCCGCTCAAAAATCCTGGCTACGTCCCTGTCACCCCGGAAGGGTGTGGGCGGCCGCCCCCCCCCCCCGCTGGCTACGCCACTGATCAAAACCAATGAAAACCACCACAAATGATTGAGCGCTTGAGCGTAAATACATGGCAAAAGACTTTGTTGATTGTGCAAATTTGTTTTTTAAACCTTTGAAAAAAAACAGCCATCCCTAAACTGGACAAATAAGAAGGGCCAACATAACACTTTAAATAAGAAACAAAAAATAAAATCGAACTTACTCTGTCCCAACTTCAGGTTAACAGATTGATCCGCATGATCTATCTGCCTTGTTAATATGAACGGCGACGGGGCAGTGGACCTGAAGTGGACAAAAACACCATCATTTCGAACTGGCGCTCTATCAAAACCAAGGACGTATCCGGGGGGCGGGGGATGGGGGCTGCAGCCCCCCCCCCCGTTCCCAGGTGAGACATGAAGAAGTCGGTGAAATGCAACTTCTTTTACCACTTTTGAAGGTGTAATGTAAAATTTTTTTAGTAAATCGGCCATCGTACTCTCACTTCACTAGTAAATCGGGTGGGCGCGCCAGCGCCATCCCTCGCTGCCGAGGGAGGGCGCAAGCGACAATTTAAAATCGCAATAACTTCGGAACGCAATGCGCTAGTGCAGAACCGACTGCACCATTAAAAAGCCCGTGTCGAAAAGTACCACCATGCAAATTTTCACATATACTCGGCGTACATGATACTCTGCCGTCGCACTCATTTATGTCTCGTGTTGGAAGCGTGCCAATGATTGTTAAGTCATGCGATTTCCGTAAAAAGATGAAAAAATTCATCGATGTGAAAATGTTAATGAATAACATTATAACAATAATCAATGTTGTCATCTTTTTTTGAAACTCGCACGCGCTAACCATCGTTGGCACACTTCCAGCGGGAACCACGCGTGCAGGGTGTAAAGTAACCGGAGTATACAACGGTTGAGTTCGGAGGAAGTTATTACGGATTTTCTTTTTCAAGTAGTGTTGTTGTTGTTCTTGTTGTTCTTCTTGTTCTCCCGACAATCTTCAAACTGCAATAACTTCCTTGAAACACGACCGATTTTCATGGTTGATGGCTCATATGAAAGAGCATATGATGCCATTTCTTAATTTCGGGAATTTTTTCACAGGCTCCGCCCACTTTGGGACGGTATCTGTTTGAAATTTTCAAACCTCAATAAATTTAAAATTTGAATACAAATCGGCAATAAAAAAAATTTGTTGATGTGCGCCATGACTAGAGCTTTCGAATGAGCCAATTTTTGGCGATTTTGGTTGAGATTTACAAAAGTTATTCAAGTTTGCTTGTTTTGTGTAAAATGCTCAAACATGCCTGAACTACTGCTTGATGTGATACTGAGCATGTGACCTTGCATGGTGATTACTATCAGGTCATAAATGTCTAGTGGTTAATGTCAAGTCAAATGTCAAGTTATAAATGTCAAGTCAAATGTCAAGTGATAATGTCAAGCAATAAATGTCAGGCCAAATGTCAAGTGATAAATGTCAAGTGATAGATGTCAAGTGATAAAATATTAAGTGATAAAATATCAAGTCAAATATCAAGTGATAAATGTCAAGTGGTAGATTTCAAGTGAAATTTCAAGTGAAAAATGTCAAGTGATAAATGTCAAGTGATAAATTTCAAGTGAAATGTCAAGTTAAATGTCAAGTGATGAATGTCAAGACAAATGTCAATTGATAAATGTCAATTGATAAATGTCAATTGATAAATGTCAAGTGATAAATATCAAGTGATAAATGTCAAGTGATAGATGTCAAGTTATAAAATATCAAGTGATACAATATCAAGTCAAATATCAAGTGATAACTTTCAAGTCAAATGTCAACTGACAAATTTCAACTGAATGTCAAGTTTAATGTCAAGTGATAAATGTCATGTCAAATGTCAAGTTTAATGTCAAGTGATAAATTTCAAGTGAACTGTCAAGTTTAATGTCAAGTGATAAATGTCATGTCAAATGTCAAGTCAAATGTCTAGTTGTAAATGTCAAGTCTAAAGTCAAGTCAAGTCAAATGTCGAGTGATAGATGTCAAGTGATAAATGTCAAGTGATAAATTTCAAGTGAAATGTCAAGTTGAATGTCAAGTGATGAATGTCAAGACAAATGTCAATTGATAAATGTCAATTGATAAATCTCAAGTGATAAATATCAAATGATAAATGTCAAGTGATGGATGTCAAGTTATAAAAAATCAAGTGATAAAATATCAAGTCAAATATCAGGTGATAACTTTCAAGTCAAATGTCAACTGATAAATTTCAACTGAAATGTCAAGTTAAATGCCAAGTGATAAATGTCATGTCAAAAGTAAAGTCAAATGTCAAGCGATAAATTTCAAGTGAAATGTCAAGTTTAATGTCAAGTGATAAATGTCATGTCAAATGTCAAGTCAAATGTCAAGTATTATGTCAACTGTCAAATGTCAAGTGACAAATTTCAAGTCAAGTCAAATAACAAGTCATATGTCAAGTCAAATTCCAAGTGGTAAATATCAAGTCAAATTTCAAGTGGTAAATGTCAAGTCAAATGTCAAGTTAAATGTCAAGTGATCAAATATCAAGTCAAATGTCATATTATAAATGTCAAGTCAAATGTCAAGTTGTAAATGTCAAGTCTAAAGTCAAGTCAAGTCAAATGTCAAGTGAAAAATGTCAAGGTGAATTTAAAGTGATAACTTTCAATTGAAATGTCAAGTCAAATGCCAAATGATAAATTTCAAGTGAAATGTCAAGTAATAAATTTCAAGTGAAATGTCAAGTCAAATGTCAAGTTAAATGTCAAGCTTAATGTCAAGTGATATATGTCATGTCAAATGTCAAGTTTTACATCAAGTGATAAATTTCAAGTGAAATGTCAAGTTTAATGTCAATGATAAATGTCATGTCAAATGCCAAGTCAAATGTCAAGTTTAATGTCAACTGATCAATGTCATGTCAAATGTCAAGTGACAAATTTCATGTCAAGTCAAATAACAAGTCATATGTCAAGTCAAATTTCAAGTGGTAAATGTCAAGGCAAATGTAAAGTTAAATGTCAAGTGATCAAATATCAAGTAAAATGTCAAGTTATGAATGTCAAGTCTCAAGTCAAGTCAAATGGCAAGTAAAAAGAGAAGTGAGAAGTGAATTGCAAAGAAAATCGACAAAAGTCAAATGAGAAGTGAAATGGCAAGTAAAAAATTAAATTGAAAAACTTTGATAAATGGATACTGAACTGTGATCCATATTTCTAGTTAATTTTTTTTGTGAACAATCACATAATGCTATTGTCACAAATATGAGTTGTACATAGAATTATGATACACTCCTTAACTCTTAATGGCGGACCATATTGGTTTAAGAGACATTTCTCAATAAGTTTTGGATATGTCATTTAACACATAGCAAATGCAAGTATTGTTGGCACGCGCTGGCACCATGCCAGCCGATATTTGTAGGATGAAATTCACCCGGTCACATATAAACTTGGCC
This sequence comes from Sphaerolaimus hirsutus, assembly GCA_964036195.1. Taxonomy (NCBI): domain Eukaryota; kingdom Metazoa; phylum Nematoda; class Chromadorea; order Monhysterida; family Sphaerolaimidae; genus Sphaerolaimus; species Sphaerolaimus hirsutus. The sequence goes on along the minus strand of OZ038456.1, from coordinate 4,537,396 downwards.
CTCATCCAAGTTATGGGTTGCATATTTTTGATCAAAATATAGTGCTGTTTGATGTGATACTGCCACTATATGGGTTTTCAATGGTTATGATTTTAAATTGTGCAATTTTATGGAGTGGTGCCATCTACTCCAAAACAGTGCCATTTTCATGGAGTGGTGCCAACTACTCCAAAACGGCATCATTTTCATGGAGTGGCGCCATCTACTCCAAAACGGCAGTGCCATCTCCAAAATAGCACCATTTTTGTGGAGTGGCACCATCTACTCGCCATGTCATTCGGGGAAGCCTGGGCCACTGGCCACACAAATGTAATACAAATAGTTTCTTTATTCAGGTGGGATATGTGACCACAGTAAAGTGTGTTATCAGTGAAGTGTATGCCATTTTCTAAGCAATGATACATTTCTTTTGTGCATCCAATATATATTAATGTCCATTTGAGGGACGCACTTCATGTCCATTTGAGAGACACACTTCATGTCTATTTGCTGTGGAGGCAGCGTCCACTTTTTGTTTGGCTTTAGCCATTTTTTTACTGATACACTAATTGGCGTGCTTGTCGCTCTATATGTATGTATATTCAAGACACTTCTGGCGCCAGCGCCAATGCCAATAGCGCCATGGCAAATGGCGCCAGCGCTTCCGCTACTATGCAGGTAAAATTTTAGGGGGGGGGGGCTGAGCCCGGCCGCCGTGGTCCGTAAACAAGCACCCCCCCCCCGCTCAAAAATCCTGGATACGCCCCTGATCAAAACGGACCAAAAAATACCTGGAAAAGGCGCTAGGCAACAGCAATGTTTGTCTGCCATCCAAATTTGTCCCACTGTTTTGGTCCCACCAAGAAAGCGCCACAGCAATGTCAGATGGGATCAGTTGATTGTGAAGATCGTCAGACTTAAGCACCTGTGTTGCAATTAGGGGATGGGAAATGAATGAAATATTGCTTAGAATGATTCAGCGGTTCCGATCCCAAAGCCTCAATCCCGATTCGGAAAATTTTCAAATCCCGATCCCGTGACCACAATCCCGGGAAATTTAGTGGAAATTATCAACTGAAAAAGAGACTTTTTGCACTGAGAAATGCGAAACGGAAACGTCCACTGTGCTTTGCTTCTCCCTGGCATTCAAGTGTGTTTTTAAACCTTTCCAGTGAAAAATAAAGAAAAAACTATGAATACCAGTTTGGCCAAAATCCCAATCCCGAACCCAACACCCTAATACCGATCCCGAAAACAATCCCGACCCGAAAGGTCAATCCCGTTTGAACCCTAACAGCGCGACCATTTTTCAAAAAAAAAACTCCCCCACTAGCACTACCGACCTTTTCCTTCGAGTCGACTTTGTTGCGCACGGGCAAGTATTGAAAGTCGCACATGGCGCCGAACTCGTACAGGGTGTTCACCCGGCCCACGAACGCGGCGAACGATTTGAGTTTGTCATCAGCTCTGTTGTTATCCGAGCCGCAGGTATCTGTAAATTGACATAAAACTGTTTTTGTTTGAAAGTGAAAGTAAATATGCCAGGCCAGAGGTCTCCAAAAGGGGTTGGAGGGTAACCTTCACACCAAATTGGCCAGCTTTCTGTTGATCTCAGAGGCCGCTCAGCTATCTATCTATCCCGAATAGGGATGGCCAAAAAAGGTTTTATAAATAAAAAAGGTTATATAAAAAACGTTGTTTTTTTTCAAAAACAGGGTTTTATGTTAAAATAAAACCGTTTTTTTAAAAGCTCCCAGATATGGCCATGAGTCAACGTATACTCGTAAATCAGACATGTATGTGACAGTACTTTGTGATGTTAGATATAGCCATAGAATGGCTGTGGAGCCATGGGATATCATTATAAGTGGTGATTTCTGTCAAAAATATCCGTTTTATGTTGACTTATTTATATTTTTTATATCGGTCTTTGTCGAACATTCATGACTTCAAGTAAAGTTGGCCTTGCAATAGTGTTTAAATTGGGTTGCAATAGAAGGCTAATCTATTAGCAGTGATTTTTCACACTGTACAAGTATATGGAGGCACTGACTGGGTATTATATAATACACAATGGGCACAATAGCATGTACAAATGGAAGCTTTCACACTAAAAATGCATCAAAACCATTGAAAACAACCACCAATGTTAATGGGTATGTGAAATTGCGCGCTTGCGCGCAAAAACATTGCAAAATACCTAGTGCTTCATTATTTTGGCCAAGGTTTTTTTTTTAAAAACGGTTTCGAAGGTCGGGTTTCTTTTTAAACAAAACGTTTTTTTATTTTTTAAAAACCTTTGAAAAAAACCTTGGCCATCCCTAATCCCGAATGCAAAAATTTTGGCTTCTGTCCCCTGGCGCCATTCCTTCACCAAAGGGGTCGAATTTTAGGGGGGCGCCACCCCCCCCCCCCCCCGGTTCGCCAGGCTCCGTATACAATCCCCCACGCTCAAAAATCCTGACTACGTCCCTGACAGGAATCTAACCCGAGTCTTTTTGAGCATTTCGACGGCGCTGTCTGCGACACTCGAGCACCAGTATCGTCCGACTGCCAGCTGCAAATGTGGATGTTAGTCATCTTTTACAAGAAAATAAATGAAGAGGGCAAAATAAAAACACGCAAGGTTTCTCAAGGACTCAAAAGCGATTGGATAGTCCTTCTCCATTGAATTTTACAAAATACTTTAAGTAGGTTATGCAGGAAATCAATAAATCCATCAAGCGATTCAAAGGTTTTTAAAACGTCTTTTTTTAAAGCGCAAGTATCGAAACCGTTTTTTGGTAAAACCGCAGCCAATATTTTGATAGTAGTTGTGCACTGCTATGCATGTACTTGGCAGCTATACAATATGGCCAGGGGTGTAAAATCTAATGAGGCCCTAGCGATTACAACAGAAAAAAGCAAGTAAAAATACAATTTAGACTGTACCAACTAATAAAACGTACGTTTCGTTAAATTATCCGCAGTTGCAACTGGTCCTCGACCGTACACGTTTTTAAGATGGTCGTAGCGAACTTCCAATGGACGTAGATTTGCGATAGACTGAGGTTAAAATAAACGATTGAAAAACGCTATGAAACAACACTAAAATACAAGCTGACCGCCCCCTCGGTATTGGCCTCACTCTGTAATGGCGTAGATGGGGACTTCCGTTCCAAAAGTTCACAAGCGCCAAATCCAGAAAAATCGAGTTAGCTGTGGATTCGACATCCACGTATAATTCTGCCCATTTTGGTAAAAAAATCAGTGTTATAGTCCATTTCGTTCCCGAGATACAGTGGTACCATTTTTCAGAAAAATCACAATTTTCATATCGAAAGTGCACATATCCATCTCAGATCCCATATGAAAAACAGGACTTTCATTTCGTAAGTGCACATATCCATGTCGGACCACCGGAGTTTCATTTCATAAGTGCACATATCCAAATAATAGTTTCATTTCCAAAAGTGCACGCGTGCTCCGGATCGCTCGCGAAGAGCCGGCCGGATTTCCCCTACAAAATAAAGTTTCATTTCCAAATGTGCATACGTGAATTTCCAAATTTATTTTTCTCTATAAATCGAGTACAAGTATAAATATAGATCTGAAAATTTAGGTTTGCGTACTTCTCGAAAAGGGCTTCTCAGTGGTGTGATTGGTTTTGCCCTGCGATGCACCGTTAGGAAGTTATTTACATTTTAAGTTCAAATTTACTCCTTATTTTGGGTGGTTTACAAAATATGACATAACTACCAAAATATTTACCAGCCGACAAAATTTAGGGGCACAAAAATTGTAGACAAATGTCCGAGATATCTGAAAAGTGCCGGGCAAGCTTTGTCGCCCAAACATGGCGCTGCCGGGCCAGCGCCAAACTTTAAAATGCGATTTTGAAAAATCGAAAAATCTGGATATGTTAACTTTTGGAATGAAAGTCCCCAGATACAATGATAACACAACTGGAAAAATGTTCGCAGTGCCACTGAGCTAAATCAACACTTGTAAGTGTTCCTTGTAAGATTTGATATACCCTATCGAAATGAGTAAACATTGAGTATGCCGCGGCAGCCATATTAAAAAAAGCAGCGACATGCCAGCGACAAAACCATCCAAAATAAACACTGATGGGTCTATTAAAACATACCTGACTGAGCACATGTCTGCCGCCGAGCGCCTGTTCATACTTGGCACAGTGCCCAGCCGCTCCATTGACCGCGGGCGGCGCCAGGGGAGCGCAGATTAAGGCGAATGGCGTTAGCTCAATGGGGTCAATCTCCGGATTTGTTTGCTCTGTTTCCCGTTTGATTATGCGGGCAAGCTCAGTTTCGGACGCCATTACTGCTGGCCGATTTCGAAAGTTTTTCTCTTCTAGATGAATTATTTTAGGATACGAATTGCGAATTTTTCAAAATTCTTTTTTCAGTTGTTGAGGGATCGCACCACATATGATGACTTGGCTTGCTGCCAAGTTCCCGGGCTGCGTATTATAAAAGACGCAGGATTTCCGCACGCGACACCGACAATGGCCGCAGAATGCAATTGAGCGACCAGAAATGGCCGCTAATAGTTGGAAATAGAAATATACTGCACACTAGTTGACACACATGTTTCAACTGGTCTGCGTCAACTCAGATTTCGGCTTCGCGTGTGGCAGAGCGATCTCCAAATGCACATGCAGTAATGTTTACTTTTCAACGTTGCCGCATGTGCATTTGGAGCATCTGTGACGAGTGTGGTCATTCTGACATGTTGTGTACTATAACACGTTGTGGAATCTGACATGCCGCCATGGGAATGTAACATGTTGTGGAATGTAACATGCCAAAATGTGAAAGTAACATGTCCAGTGTGAAAGTAACATGTCAAAGCCAAAGGTGAATGTAACATGTGAAGTGTGAACCTAACATGCCCTGCACCAGTGGTCACAACCAGTGGCTTTGAACTTTACATTGATAGTTGTGAATGTTTGTTGCTGATTATTGTTATCATTTTGGTCATGTGTAGTAATATATTTACTAACTTGTATGTGTGTGCTGTAGGGTTAGAAAAATAGATATTTTTTATGACCCCAATGTTTTTTTAATAGATTTTTTTATTATTGCTGAGGTCAAAATTAGTCCCATTTCTCTCAAAAATTACCTCTGAGTGTAATAAAAGACATGTAAATTGATAGGTAGTGCACAGTTATTCTTTCTGTGGTAATATAGGCACTGTAGAGCTGTCGAAAAGCTTTTAAGTCTTGAAGTTTAAAAGTAATCAAATTGTTGTATTTGCTGCATGAATAAAATTTCATTGATCATTTGCAATTTTGTTTGCAGAAATTGCATGTTTTTGCTGAGAACACAATAAAAATCATTTTTGAAGTGAAAATGGATGCATTTCGATTCATGTTTGATGTGAAACACATAGCAAAACAATGTATACTTCCCCCAATGATTCACAGCTTACATGCTTAAAAGCACACAGAAATGGGTGCTACACCACCAAACTGCTTGTAAAAGCCATGAAAAAAAAGAAACTGGTGTATTGCTTGCATGAAAATGCGCGCATGGGCACAAAATTTTTGCATTTTACCTAGAGCGTGAGTACCAAAAAATTTTCCCCAGCAATAAAAAAAAACCGCTTGCCAACCCTAGTGTGCTGTGCACTTGTCTAGTGAAATAAATTTTCATATTGATGAATAATATTCAACTCACTATAATCCTTATCATTTGCACAGCTTCACCAATAATAATATCAAAATCGATCACCATGAATATGCAACGCTGTTACAAATTCACAATACTGCAATAGTCTCTTGCAACAATAGCACTGTCAAGCAAGTACTCCTATGTGACACATGCATTGCGACCGCTTGTGCAGGGCATGTTACTTTCACACTTCACATGTTACATTCACCTTTGGCTTTGGCATGTTACTTTCACGCTGGACATGTTACTTTCACGTTTTGGCATGTTACATTCCGCAACATGTCACATTCCCATGGTGGCATGTCAGATTCCACAACATGTTATAGTACCCAACATGTTAAAGTGGATTCACCCATCTGCGACACGTAAAGCCGAAATCTGAGTTGACAATTTGTGTCGTCAGCGTGCGCGAAGAGCACGTCGCGCCTGTTCGCCATCGTCGGTGACGGTGTATATCTATTTATTTCAATTTATTTCGGGTGTATCGAAATCAGTTGGCGTCGCGCCAAGTCCTCATACGGCAGGTTTCCAAATTATCCGTATGGGAACTTGGAAGCTCGCCAAAGCAGCCGTTTAGATATACTGCTTTGTACACATACATGTGTCAACAAGTGTGTCGGCCGCTATGAGCGACCATCTCCGGTCGCTTAATCGTATGCCGCGGCCATCATCCGTGACGCGGACGGAAATCCTGCGTCTTTTACTCGTTCGTACAATATCCAATTGTATCCAACGGTATCCAATAGAAACTTGGTGTTGAGTTAAGTTCCCATACGTGACCCGATCCATTTTGAATTTAATTTTATTGAATTGAAATTTTATTGGAATTTCGCAACCTACCTCAAGTTTGGATACATATTTCTAAATATGTAAATAAATATGTAAATCTAACCAAATACCTAGTAGCTTTTGAACTATAGGTAAATATTTTACCACACTTATTTCCTTGTTTTTTTTTCTTATTTCTTTTTGATGCAAGCCGCCACTGGTCCGCCACATAATTTTTGCGTTCCAAATGTAGATTTATACCAAAGCGAACTTCTGGGAACCATGCCAAAAATTGAACCGAACTTATCTGATAGTTACATAGGTAATCATTAGTAATTTAAATACACATTATCACGAAATAACGTTTGGCTGGCCAGTCGCCGACTATTGTTTCCGCGTTTTTATGGTTTATAAACTTGCCCCTTGCTCTTTCTGTTAAAATACCATTATCAATGCCCGAGAAGATAATTGTTTTTTATACTACTCTCGAACGCGAACACTATAATGTTTTGCGGTTCAAACTTTTGCGAAAATCACGTGGATACGATAAAGCTAGTGATGGAATGGCGCCATGGAACTAGCGTCTTTCAATTACCGTATTTCTTCTAATAGAACGGCATACCTCCAATAAAACGGCACCTCCAATAGAACGGCAGGTTTTGGCACGTTTTTCCACTCACGAAAATGATAGAACGGCAGGTAGAAATTACATTGGAAGCATTCCAAAACACAAAAATATAAGAAAAGTAGGTAGAGAGAACATCCAAGGTGTTCACAAGTATAGTTTATGATTGTTTACACATTTGGTTTTGTTTGAAGTGATGCTCTGATACAAAAATGTTGTTCATGTTTCATCAAAAACACCATGTTCAAATTCAAAATCTGTGAAAAATATTGGTGAAAAATAGAACAGCTGCCTCCAATAGAACGGCACCTCCAATAGAATGGCAGGTAAAAAAGTTGACGAAAAAATAGAACGGCGCTCTTCTATTAGAAGAATTACGCTGCCTATACTCGGCTTTTACGGCGCTTTTTGCTCCCACTGGCGCTACTGGCAAGCGCCATCAACCAGGCATTTTGGGTTTGGCGCCATCCAAAAATGGTACCAAAAGCGCCATGGCACTTTTACCTAATGGGCATTTCGCCAGGTGTCCATACCGCCACAGCAAAATGGCGCCAAGCGCCGAGAGTGCCATGGCGTTTCTACACCACTAGTCACAGTTGCACATGTTAATGAATACTTCGCTGATAAGCTCCTTTCACTGCAGTCCGGGAGTTAACTATTTATACTGTTAAAATAACAATTGCACAATCGTCCCTACAAATGTGAATTCTAATTTCAGACACCCTTGTGGTAAATTCCATAAAAATATGAGCCGCCGGGAAACAGTGCTGAGCCATTTGAGCGGCATTGAAGTGCGCTCAGATGCGTCCATATTCCATTCGCTGCGCCAGTGCTGGCAGGTGCCAGTCCCAGACCCTGTATAATGCCCTGTAAAATGTCAAATGTCATGCAAAGTGTCAAAAGTCATGTAAAATGCCCTGCGAAATGGCATCTCGGTTGCCATTTTACATGACGTTTGACACTTTGCATAACATTTGACATTTGACAGGGCATTTTACAGGGTCTGTGACTGCCCCCAGGGCTTTTTGTTGAGCATTTTTCTAGCTATGTGTTCCATGTTTAACATCGGCTTCCTGTATGGTTCGTCGAACACCGCCGTGCAGGGCTATAGAAAGTTCGTGAATGAAGTCGGTTACGTGCTGTTTTGTTGGCTTTGAATTTTTTTTTGGATATTTTTTAAGGAAATTTTTACACTCTGGTTTAATGAGAAACGTGGGGATTTGGACAAAGAATAGCACACTATAGAATAGAATAGAGATGGGTAAGTAAGAATTTATAGAAAATATATTTTTTTGTATGTTTAAAACAAATTGCAAGTATGCGCAAGTAAAAAAATATCTGTATTATAAATATGTAATTACCTGCAATTTCCACCCTTGAATAGGTATATCTTTATGGGAGCGTGTACATAGCTGCGTTTGTGTCAAACTGGAACATGACCAGGTCAATTAAATAGCAACCAGTTTTTCTCAATCCTTTCCATCATCATTCCACCAAACTATTTAAAAGAGCCACCCTTTAAATTTCGCAGAGCCTCATTCTCAGCTACGGGACGATCCCAAGCGACGACACAGTTGATACAGTGTGGTCCACTTGTTTCACAGTTTTTAATGGCGGCGTCATGTTGGGAACGCTGTTCGTTTCACCCATCGCAGAGAAGTACGGCAGGAAAGGTGAACTTGTTTTGTGGAAAAATTAACATAAATACAATATTTCCTCGAGATACCACCGCCCCCCTCGAAATACCTTCCCCCTGAAATAACCCCACCTTCAAAATCATCACTATGAAAAATAAACCCCGCTTCCCTCGGAAAAGCCCACCCAAAAATCTACTGGCGAAAAGATAACCCCACTCGAAATACCCTCCCTCGTTTACCCCCTCAATATTTGCACTCTAAAAAAAAACCCATGGGGGTATTTTCACGGAAATACGGTACATCACCATTTCCACACTTTTCTCAGCCATACTAGCCGGCGGGTGTTCACTGGAAATCGTCGGCAACTGCATGACAATCGCGGCTATAAAACTGAACATAGTATGGCTGCTGGGCCTCGGCAGGTTTGCTTGCAGTGCGACGCAGGGGTCTCCAATGGGGGTTACCCCCCCCCCCTCCAAAGCGCACAGCTATCAATCGATCCCCGAGGCCGCTCAGCTATCTATCTACCCCGGATGCAAAATTTTGGGCTACTACCCCCTAAACCCCCCCCCCCAAATCGCCCAGTTATCTACCTATCTGGAGTAATTTTTGTGAAACTATACCCGAATTTTGCCCAAAATCGCTGTTTTTCATTCTTTTTTATAGATTTTGACCTCCAAAATCACTAGTTCCTGTCCCTATTTACCTATTTTCTACTATTTTCAGTACTATACGCTCTTGTATACCTATTTTGAGCTATCTTACACTTATTTGAAGCGATTTTTCTCCCTTTTCTTCCTTCTACACCCTGAAAAAGTCTATACCGTATTTCCTCAAAATACCCCCCCCCCCTCAAAATGGGCACTATGAATTTGTGGTCCGGGAAATGCATAACAGACGTTCAAAACACTTACTGTGTTACGTTAGAATATCGTTTATACCATCTACATCCTTATAAAAGGCTGTAATAACTTATAAAGGTTATTGTTGCACTTTTCACGTTTTTCTCTCAAAATTGTCACTCTGAAAAAATAAACCCCCGGGGGGTAATTCGAAGAAATATGGTGTATCGAACCCCCTATACATCGAACCCCCGCGACACCACCCCCCCCCCCCTCCAAAGAAATCTATCTATCTATCCAACCCCCCGGAGGGCCAAAATCTAGGAGACCCCTGGCCTATGTATATGTACCTACCCCTGGTGCAAGGCGATAACAGTTGCCTGCTCCATGCACAATGTGCAGTGCAACGCTTTCAGGGTAGTCATGGGCGCGGGCAACGGTTTGGGCAGCAACGGACTCACGCTCATACTGCAGGAGTGCCCGCCCACGGAGGTCAGGGGGTTTATTAGTGCATTGCAGGTTGGTTGCAGAGTTGGTAAAAATAGATAACTTTTTAAAAGTATATGTAAATGTAAAGTATTTCTTTTTTTCAGACCCTGAGTATGCTGCGCTGCGATTACAGCTCGGGTGTAAAATTGACCAGGTGTAAAATTTATTTTTGGGTGTAAAATTAATTACAGGTGATTGGTTGCAGATATGGCGTTGTAATTTCAGTCAAAGAAGGCGCACATGCAGATGTTTCTTGTGTCCAAAGCTCATCAGTTTATTTTAATTGTACTAGAAGTTATGAATTTTTTCACATTTTTTTAATGTTACGCCCTAATTTTACGCAACTTACAGTGCATAATTGACAAAATTGTGTTAAAATTCTTAACTCCCAGTACGATTAAAATAAACTCACGAGCTTTGGACACAAGAAACGTCTGCATCTAAGCTTTCGTTGACTGAAAAAACAATGTCGTATCTTTATCCATTCATCTGTAATAAATTTTATGCCCAAAATCAATTTTATGCCCAGTCAATTTTACACCCGTGCTGTAATCGCAGCAGTACAGAAAAAGTAAAGTAACTTTTTGTACTTTTTATAGTGAATAAACATGAGTTAAATACCTTTTCCTTGGAAAATATAAAAAGTGTATTTTTGAGAAATTCTGTCCCATCACTAATTGTCATAAAATATGTTTACCTTCAAACTTCCAGTATTTTTGGCCATATGTGGCTGACTTTTTGGCTATTTTTCCCCTTTTTTGAGCTTTTTCCTCCCTTTTCCTCTTCCAATCGCTGCCTTGAAAAAGCCTATATTTATTTCAACATATTTGAAATACGGTATGTGTGAATGTGAGTACAGGTACATTTGCAGAGGGAAAATAAATGTATTTACTCAGTCAGTACTCGAGTATAGATATTTTTGGGTAATCGTAAATAGATTTTAACAACTATGGTTGGTTAACAGTAATTTGATAAGAAATTCTGATATTGTCAAGTATAAGAGGTGAGTGGAGTCAGTTCAACATTTTTAATCCTATGCGCGCCTGTATTCATGATTTGTTTCAGAATGGATTGTTAGCATTCGGCAGTTTCTTGGGAGCCGTTGCGGGAACCTACCTACTTTATGACCTGCCCTATTTGATGGCAATAAATTTCATACCAGATCTGCTATATTTCGTTGCAATGCCATTTATTTATGACACACCAAAACATTTGCTATTGACGAAAAACAATGAATATGCGGCAGAGAGAAGCATCAAACAATACAGAGGCACTGGCCAAGATTTAGAACAGGTTCCCATAGGTTTTGGTGGGTTTTAAAGGGAGTAAGGACCAGTGGTCATCTTTACCCGGTGCTCATCTACTGCTCATTTGTGGCAATCGCCCATTGCTCATTGTGAGTGGGGCACGATGAGCACCCCCAGGGGTCCCCTTCCCCTGAACCCCTCAAATCGCCTTACAGATCTTCACCCCCAAAATCACTATTTCATGTGTCCAACTGCCTACCTTTTTTCAGTTATTTTAGTGCTATATTTACTTATATACCTATTTTTTTAGCTATTTTCACCTACTTTAAGCAATTTTCCACCCTTTTCTTACTTCTACACCTCGAAAAAGCCATACATTGAACCCCCGTAGCCGTAGGGTCAAAATCTAGGATACCCCTGGCACTAAAAAAACATGAGCACTGGGTAGCTCAGGGTACGGGTAAAGATGAGCACCGACACATTTCACATTAAAAACAGTGCACCTTCAACCGCCTGCGAAAATTTAAGGCGAAACAGCTGATTTTGGAAGAGCACAGCGTCGAATTATCAGATGACAGTTCGATAAGTGGGCAAAGTGCCAATCAAACGGCTACAGAACATAATAGGCACAGCGGCAGTTACTTGACCAGATTGAAAGAAGTTGCAAGGGAAAAGCACTTGAGAATGGCTGCCATCATTGGAATATTGACATTTTACAGTTTTTCTGTCCTGGGCACGTACACAGTGACCGCTTTCTCTACTCTGTTCTTCTTAAAGGTTGGTCTTGTTACTGTTCATAAAAACAGTTAAACTAAGCACTCACATTATAAATAAGGGTCTTATTTTGTCAAATGATGTGAAGTAACCACTTTCTTCATGCAAGAAAGATTCAAGTGACAAAAATCATAAATACTAGGTTGAAATTTTGGGTTTTTTTACAACATGCTCAAAATTGTCCCATAGGACATTCTTCATTGCAGACAGGCATGAGCAATAATATGGCACAGTGGGGCACCATTGGATCCATGATTCTCTCCAGTATATGCGCATTTTCAGCCTCCTATCTCAATGACAAGCTCGGCAGGTGAAAAATTATCATTTGAACAAATTGTAGTGGAAATACTGGTGCCAATCCGCGAGTGGAGAAATAAGAGACTATTTTAGGAATGAGAAGTTTGAGTGCAATACACTTTTGTACTTCCCATTTTACATCTCATTTCACTTCTAATTTGACTTCACTTCGAAAATGCCTTTTTTTACTTCTCCACAATGTGACCCAGACCCAGTAGATCGTTCCAAATCCACACAACCACCGACCGAAATCGCAGACGAGTAGTTCTCATCGGGGGCGGAGCTCTTGTCCAAATCACGCTAGTCATTTTTGTAGCTGCAGCGTTGATAGACTTGCAGTTGCCAGAAACTAGAAGCGTAACTGCACTTGTCGGGGCTGGCGCACTGATTTTGTACTCTGCTTTCATCATGTTGGTTTGGTAGGGTTTGATTGGCTGGATTTGATTTTCATGTCGAGCGACTTGTGAAGACACCGTTGTTTGTCATTTTGGATGATTTTTGATACTTGACATTTGAGGCGTCCAATTCTGAAAGTCGACAAGTCCAAAATTGGAAAACTTCGAGTTACGCCTGGAAACGTCATCTGGGGCTACTTCCGCACATTTTTCATCATTTTCCATAAATTTTTTGACCTATATATGGCATAGTGCCAAATTTGACATTTTTGGGGGAAAATGCAAAAAAAAATTGGGCAAGAAGTCGACAAGTCCACTTAGTTTTGGGCCAAGAGTCGACACGTCCATCCTCCGCATCTTTTTTTATGGGAAAAAACGCAAGTAATGTGATAAGTCCACTATGGGCACCGATTTCTAAAAGTCGACGAGTGCATAAATTTCCCATAAGGCAGGACCAACGCGGGCGGGAACAAAAATGTTCTCGCGTGCAAGAAGTCGACAAGTCCATTTCCCTCCCCAAAACAGTTTTGCTCTGACAGAATGGAATTTAATGGACACCCCATATAGGTTGAGATTAGGGGATGAAAATTTGACACTTTATTGTCAACATATGGAACTTAATGGAAAGCATGAGAGAGCCAAATTGGACACGCACCTAGGGCCTGGAATTGGGTTTGAAGCTTAAAATGCGATTTACTCAAAATCGCATTTTGTGGACTTGTCGACTTTTAGAATTAGACGCCTCATTTGCATGACATTTGACATTTTACAGGGTCTGTGATGGGAGTGGAACCTGATATAATGGCGGTGCGTTTCAGATAGCTTTTGCTGTATTCAGAATGCTTAAACTTCATTGAATATGCTTAAAATGCCAACTGAATACTATAATTTTATAAATGCAAAAGTAGGGTGCCGTATTTTGAAGTTGGAAGTTTTTTAGAGTGTTTTTGCGAATGTGATGTATGGAAACCCCATTGTTGAGTCCGCTGTCGGTGGAGTCGCGGACTATTAAAAAAATGAAGATTTCACAGTCTAACTATTGAACACACGACACATTGCTAGAAAGTTGAAACTTTACTATCCACTTGACAAATGAACAGCTGATTAAATCTCGCACAATGTTCACAGTCCCAACATCTAAATCCCACCCAACAACCACCACCCTCCCCCCAGGTTCCCCTGCTCGGTGGCCTGGTTCTACACGGCCGAGCTGTGCCCCCAGCAGCACAGGTCCACCATCCTGCCCGCCGTGGCCAACATGGGCAACTTGATCGGGCTCGTGTACGCCCTGGCGGGGGTGCCCTTTTATGACTTGCTGGGCACTTGGGGGCCCTGCTGTTTTGTTGTGTTGTACACGATTCCCGGTGGGTTTGGTTGTGGGGCGGGGGGCTACTTTAGATTAGATTTACCTAGCCGTCAGATGCATTGGACTAGTGATGGGAAAAGGGCTCTGGAGCTGAGCGCCATGGAGGTTTTTTCCGACCCCTAGCGGCAATGGCGCCAGATCAAAATGGCGCCAAGCGCCATGGCACATTGCTTTGCCGCTACACCGGGCATTGTGTTTCTGGCGCCGAAAAAAAATAGCGCATAGCGCCATGGCGCCACAGCAAGATAACGCAAGGCGCCATGGCGCTTTTTGCTTTAGCGCTAGAGCCAAGCGCCAGCGCCATGGCGCTTTTACATCACTACACTTGAACATATCTTGATCCGCAGGCGTGGCGCAACTGTGCTTCATGTACAAATACATGCCAGAAACGAATGGGGTCGAAGTGAAGGATGTGGTCAGGCAATTGCAAGGAGTTTCTGCGGCTGGTGATGTCGTTGAAGATGAAAGTGGGGCACGTGGAAACAGCAACGATGCATTTGATAGTGTTGATTAGGTTTTGTGCTTCTATGCTGATTGTCAATAGAATGTACGTACTACCTCGAAATACCCGCAGGGGGTTTATTATTTCGCCAGCAAAATTTGAGGGGGGATTATTCGAGGGGGTCAATCATTTCGCCAGAAATTTTAGGAAATTCCCAATACTCAGACGTATAAAAATCAAACAATCACATATAGGTATGTACATGTGTTTATAGTCATATATGACTGTATATACACATAAACCCTTCCCTAACGTCACTCAATCATCGGTTTTAACGTGTGCTCTGCATTGTACAGATCACAAACTGTGGTATTTGTCATGTACGTTAACTTTACATTCAATTTTTTTTGGGGGGGTATTTCGAGGGGGGTATTATTTCCTCAGCCAAATTTTAGGGGGGTATTTCGAGGGGGATTAATTCAAGGTGGGGGTTAATTCGAGGTAACACGGCATGTAAAAGAACTTAATTTTATTTGTAATGTAAATAAATATCCAAAAGTGTGAAATTTGTACGTGGTTTTGTATTTATTCATTCATTTACATATCCAAGAAAACTATCTAATAACCAGGAGTCTAACCTTGCGTCAATGTGAAGTACACTGCCAAATGACAAAATTTCAGAAAACTTCCGAATTTCCGGTAAAATTTTCAGGGATTGTCTTTCCGACCAAAATGTTCCCGTTCACACGGCGAGCCACTTGGAAGCTTATACTTGCTGGCATTTTGAAACTTGAAATTGAAAAGCTTGAACTTGATCAATTGACAAATATATTTAACGCCAGATGTTGTCTCTTAGTCAATGTGTGTTCATCACGCATGTGACATATTATATTTACATAAGTGTTCGACTCATAATTGACCTTTCAACAAGCACATGAAAACAAAAATGTAGCATAAAAATACTAACACAAAATGAAAAACGCAACAGAAGACAAAATGTGGGCAAAATTGACAAAAAAATCAATAGGAGCAAAATAGTGGATCACAACATAGCTGATGGGCAATTTTTTGCCTCATGTATTTTACACATAAAAATATAAACAGAACAATTTCTATTTTTCTTAAGAAAAAAGTGGATACAGGAGAACCGCATAGTGTAAAAATTAGACATTTTTGCAATGTGTAATTGATGCCAGATATTTAGTTGATCATCATATAAAAGAAGAGTAGAATAGAATAGAATACAAGAGTAGAAGATGGGGCTGCAAGTATTAGATAATAAAAGCACCATGGTGCTATCTTTTTGTGGCCCATGACACTTTGCACCATGCCTTTGAGAAGCACCATGACACTTTGCATGGTGTTTCTGTGGTAACCAGTACAAAAGCGCCTAGCACTAAAGCAACAAGTGTCATCTCATGGCACCATTTTTCTATGGCACCATTGGCACTGTGATATAGCTTTGGAAAGCACCATGGTGTTTGGTGCTAAATTCATGGCACTTTTGACACCACTAGCTGTGAACATGTGACTGGGTGTGGGAAGTAAATATAAGCCATCACTGAATAGTTACTTCAACAATCATGTGGTAACTTAATAGAACTCTGCATATTAAACATTGCTCAAAAAATCATGTGGAGAAAAGGGACTACCTATTGCTAGGCCCTTTGCTAAAAAATTGTTATGTTTTTATTTATAACATCCAAGTGTAAATAAGGCAAAAAGAAGTAAAAACTGTAGCAACTGTAGAATTTGAAGCATAAACTATTGGTAATTTTGACTAAATATTTTTTTATCCACCGAGATGCTCTATGAATAGAATCTAGTGAACAAAATGTGCACAAAAAAACCTAAAATGTAAATTTACTTTTAATTGAGGACAGGTATTTGAGAAAAGTGCACATGGAAACATAGAGCACAGTGCCACCTGGGTAATGACATCAATTTGAAATGCCCAGACATGGAACAATATTCAATACTTACATTCATGATGACCTTTATGGAAACAAGCACACCCCAGCCTAGGCACAGAGCACGGTGTTTCCAACCCCACACTCATCTATAGGTACTTTGTGATGCAACATAGCAAGAAAACTGTGAGATCAGGGGCCAATTCTGCCAGTGGAGAAGGGAAAAGAAATGTCATAAGTATCAAGTACATTTATAACTGGTAGATCAACTGAAATTTTGTCTCATGTGTGATAAGCATTTCCACTTGTTATTTACCACTAACAAATTGACTTACATTTTGTCAGGATGTCACTTGTCCACTTGTGGAATTGACCCCATAAATGATGAAAATAAAGCACTCTGTGCCTCAATGGTGCTACACAGTCTGGTGCCACTCCCAGACCCTGTAAAAGACCCTGTAAAAGACCCTGTAAAATGTCATGTGTCATGTAAACGACCCTGTAAAATGTCATGTGTCATGTAAAAGACCCTGTAAAGTGTCAAATGTCATGTAAAAGACCCTGTAAAGTGTCATGTGTATCCAAATCTTATTTTATCATGTCCAAATCTTATGGTTTGTATCCAAATCTTACTTTTTGACAGAAAATTTGTATATAAAAAACATAAGATTTGGATATGATAAAATAAGATTTGGATACACATGACACTTTACAGGATCTTTTACATGACATTTGACACTTCACAGGATCTTTCACATGACATTAGACAATGTCTAAAGGGTCTTTTACATGATACATGACATTTTACAGGGTCTTTTACATGACACATGACATTTTACAGGGTCTTTGACACTTTACAGGGTCTGGGAGAGCCCCCAGGTCGATCGACCATTGGCAACAGAACTACCAGTTCAACTGTAGAACCTGTTTTAAATGCATTTTGAGTAATGGAAACATCATGCTTACAGTCAACAGTTGGTGGACAACAAGAAGATGATAAATACATGAAGTGAAATGCATCTAAAAAGACTTTTCTGATGACGACTGCAAAACATCTTAAAATTGATCAAGTGTCAAGCGAAATGTAAAGTCAATGGCAGAAGTTCATTCCACGTTTCAACAGACATTTATACTTCTCGCACACATTTCGCACATTCCACCCCACACTTGACAAAGTGCGCGGGGACTAGCCGCGCGGGGGTGCGCCTGCATATCATACTCGTAGTGGACGTTGCCACGGAAAAAAAACCACTTAAACATGTCCAGCGGGCCGATCAAGCCAAGCTCCGCCCAAAAGCAGGGGTGTCCTCTTCAGGATCGACATCCTCAACAACGCTCAAATGATGGGCACCCCTGAACCTTGTCCCAGGTCCCGCATCGACGCTGGCCCGCCGCCCATCAGAATCTAAGTCGCCGTCGACTGAGTGCTGCAGCGCCATGTTGTGCAGTCGCACCGCGGCCATTTTCACTGCCAGCGAGTTTAGGGGGCACGATGTGGGCAGGGGGTTGCTGAGGGGTGTTGAGGGGTCGTCCTGCGGGGTGGGGGGGGGGTACATATTTATTTATGAGCCTCAGTGCGTGCGTTTGTAAATAACTATGTAATTGGCCTAAATAAATACTATAGCATGTTGCATTCACGTGATGGCATCAAAGGGCTGTATCAGTGCATTTCATATTTACTCCAGTGACCATACACCTTGTACGCGTGGTTCACGTTTGAAGCGTGCCAAGGATTTTTCGCGTTCGACTTCCATAAAAAGATGAAAAAGTTCACATTATTCACAACATTCGCACATTTTTCACGATTAGTCAGATATACACAACAATAAACTTTTCACAAAAATCGCATGCTTTAATTATCATTGGCACGCTTCCAACGTGAAACATAAAAAACTGCGCGTACAGTGTGTCATGTACGTGATATTGGCAAAATGCATTAGAACTAGCAATTTCGACAAGCGTCTAATTATAAATATATCGATGTCATGCAATACTCGACTATTTGCGCCGCATTCAAATATACACGGGATAGGAAACAATTGAGGCGTCCAATTCTAAAAGTCGACAAGTCCAAAATATGAAAATTTTGAGTTAGGCCCGGAAACGTCATCTGGGGCTACTCCCGCACATTTTTCATCATTTTCCATAAATTTTTTGACCTCACATGCCCATATGGCAAAGTGCTAAATTTGACATTTTTAGGGAAAAATCCAAAAAATTTGGGCAAGAAGTCGACAAGTCCACTGAGTTTTGGGCTAAAAGTCGACAAGTCCACCTTCCGCAGCCTTATTTTATGTGGAAAAACGCAAAAAATGTGATAAGTCCATCATGAACACCGATTTCTAAAAGTCAACAAGTCCATAAATTTCCCATTAGGCAAGCGCAACGCCGGCGGGAACAAAAATGTTCTCGAGTGCAAGAAGTCGACAAGTGCATTTTCGAGGGTGCACTGTTTCGCACATACGCCTGTTTCGCACAAACGCCCGTTTCGCACACGCATGAAACCTGTGTCGCACAAACGCCCGTTTCGCACAAAAATGATGCCTGTGCGAAACAGGCCTATGTGCGGAACAGGCGTATGTGCGAAACAGGAGTATGTGCGATACAGGCATACAGTCGTCCCCGGGTTAACGGTTCCCCCGGTTATAGGGTTCCCCGGGTTAATGGGTGCAATTTTGAAAAGAGGGGACACGTGTGTACAAAATTCCCCGGATTGAAGGGTTCCCCGCATTCCCGGGTTATCGGGTGGGATTTGGGAATTTTTTGGCATTTTTATATATAAAATTCCTTCACTTATCGGGTATTCAAGTGTTATAAAAACAGTATAAATGTAAACTGCTGTCCATGGAGTATAATCTTACATATGAACATCATAAATGCACATTTTACATGTTGCACAATTACTGCATATAAAAAGCCTCATATTCTCATATTAGTGATGTGAATGCTTGAAACGCCATGCGCCAGCACTGCGACACTTCTATAGTGCGGCCCCCGGTTATCGGGTTCCCCGGATTATAGGGTGAGATTTCAAAAATTTTACTTCACCCGATAACCCGGGGATGACTGTATGTGCGAAAGAGGCCTATATGCGCGTCACCCGCGCGTGTCCGGGCACCCCAAACTCGGTTGCCATTTTGCAGGGCATTTTCCATGACTTTTCACACTTTGCATGACATTTGACATTTTACAGGGTCAAAAGTGTTAGAAAATGCCCTGCAAAATGGAAACTCAATTCTCCGAACAATGCGGAACTAGCGTTGGGAAACTGGAACCGAAGTTCGATACCCGAAAAAGTTTTGGGTTTCGTTTAGTTTAACAACGCTAGTGCATCCAGAACATGGAACGTGCACTAGCGTTGGTAAACTAAAGTAACCCAAAACTGTTTCGGGTACCGAAGTTCGGTTCCGGTTTCCCAACCCTAGTGTCGCATTGTTTGCAGAACAGTGGGGTAAAGTTGGGATGCCCGGTCACACGCTTGACTCACACGCACAGACGCCTGTTTCGCACAGACGCCTGTGTCGCACATACACCTGTTCCGCACATAGGCCCGTTTCGCACAGGCATCATTTTTGTGCGACACGGGCGTTTGTGCGACACGTTGTTCATGCGTGTGCGAAACGGGCGTTTGTGCGAAACAGGCTTATGTGCGAAATAGGCCTGGCCCTGCATTTTCCTCCCCAAAACAGTTTTGTTCTGTCCGAGTAGAATTTTATAGACACCCAATTTTTCCATTATACATTGAGAACAGGGGCTGAAAATTTGACACTTTATCGTTAACATTTTGAACTTAATGTTGAGCATGAGAGAGCCCCATTGGACACGCACCACGTACCTGGAATTGGAAATGAAACTTAAAATGTGATTTACTCGAAATCGCATTTCGTGGACTTGTCGACTTTTAGAATTAGACGTCTCAATTATTTATAAGTATACGGGGGATGATTCCACGTCTCTGCGCCATTACGCATGTAAACCCATCACGCACATAGACCCGGCACGCATTTAACTATAGCCGGCATGCTGAAAATATGCAATAAAACACATGACCTACCCCACAACACCCCACCCATTAAACATTTTGTTTGACATGGCATCAATATATGAAAATGTCATCTAAAAGGTCTTGTCACTTGAATTCTTGGTCAACTGAAGAAAAAATCAAATTTTCGATTTTTATCAGTTGACCGAGATGTCAAGTGACAAGACATTCCTATTTTACAGCACATTTTCAATTGATGGGGGCTTTATTTTTTCGTCAGAAAAAATCTAAATTTTGTGGCGGGGGGGGGGGGGGTATTTCGAGGGGTGGGCTTATTTGAGGGGGGTATTATTTCGTCAGAAAAATCTAAATTGTGTAGCTTTTCACATAAACCGATTACGGTAGTTGCGGCCAAATACAAATGGCTAAGCATTGTTCTCTCTCATTACCACTGTTCCCTGGCCCTTGTGTTTGCCGCAGCCAGTGTCATGTGCGGCTCATGCACACACAGACCTCCCCCCCTCACCGGCCCGGAGCGCACATATGCCTGGCGTGCCATAGGACCGGCACGCACATAGCACCAGTTATGTGCGGACCGGGCGTTCGTGCGGGCCGGGTTTCATATGTGCGGGCCAGGCATATGTGCAGAGGAGGCCTGCCCCCGGGGTACCCGCCCCCTTTGTTACACCTGCAGGTATAATGTGTCTATAATGGGTCTACATACGTAATGGGTTTGCATGCATAATAGGTCTGACCCGATATAAATATAGGTAGGTCTTATAAATAGGTAATTTTCCAGGTTATAAGCAGAAAAATTTCCTCACTATTTACAACAGCACGTCATCCTCCTGACAAACTTCTAGCTGTAAAAAAAACATGACAAAATTTGAAGTCAAAAATACTCCGCGCAAATGAAATCAAATCACTCACAAGATCGGGTATTTTGAGCAAATAGTGTAGAACGTCGGCGATGGAAATGGCGCCCCTGCAGCGGTTGTCCATTTGCTGGTCGAGCACGTAGACGCAGCGCACGTTGTTCAGCACCAATTTGTCGATAATTGTCACGATTGTGTCCGTCGGCCTGGTTTGATTAACGTTTAAAAAAATTCGGGAGATTTTTATTTTTAAATATAAGAAAATATGAAGAAAATTTTTTTTTTCTCCGTTTTTTTTCCGTAGAGATTAAATTATAATATTTTATGAGAACAAAATGTAAAAAAATCTTCCATTTATATTTATTTACATATATTTTCTCTGCCTTTTTTCATGAGATTTAATTATATTTTAATCTTTGAGAGATTTTCTGAGATCATATTTAATAATATTTTCTGATAAGAACCCATTTTTGAACTGAAGATGTGATTACTGTTAAACGAAATCATTGGTAGGCACTTTGTGAGATTACAGTTAGAAAACATCCACACTCAACAGTTCATTCGGCTAACGCCCAAATCAACACGCCACATACCCAATTAATGACCAAGGCTCATTCCGAATGTATACCCGCCCCGAATGTATACCCGCCCCGAATGGAAGCATACCCGCTCCGAAGGTAAGCCCGGCCCGAAGGTAACTGATGCTACCTTCGGGCCGGGCTTACCTTCGGAGCGGGTATGCTTCCATTCGGGGCGGGTATACATTCGGGGCGGGTTTACATTCGGAGAGGCACAGGCTCCCAATTAATACCGTAACCCACCGAATAAATGCCCTCTTCAATCCAGCGCCCGAGTGAGTAACCCTCCTAAAAGCGGCCATGTACACCTGATGTTTTTCCCTCGCGGCGAGCGCGTCGGCCACGGTCGCGTGCGGACAGCGACGCGCCCAACGTGGACACGTGGCTGGACGACTCGAATTCTGGAATGTGCCAATTTTGGGGGGTTGGGTGATGGATGGACATGTGGGGACCGTCTCGAAAGATGTCAAGTGACAACGTAAGTGATAAGTTGTGTGGGTTTTTTTTTAAGAAAAGTGTCAAGCAAAATAGGGGTCAAAAGCGTTTTTTTTGACAAATTGAGTGGCCATTGAATTATTCCATAAAGATGTGAAACTGCGCGCTTGCGCGCAGTGTTAGCCTTTTACCTAGTGTATGATATGCATATGCACCAAACTTTAAAATTTTATTAGTGGTTTTAAAAATGAAATCGGATTAAACAGTGTGATTTTTTAATTGGATTTTTAAAACATTCGCTTGCAAACCGTGCAACGGTCATGAACAGTTTTATCGCTTCAAAAGATTGGCATGAAATGAATGCAACCCATCTATTAACTGAAATTGGATCTTGGATCCAATAACTGGTCCAAAATCGTGTAGCAAAAGAGTTTGCCATTACAACATTTATTATCACTAATCACTTTTCATGTCACTTGACATCATGCGCAATTGGTCCCCGGTATGTGGACTAGAGCGTTGGAAATTTGCTGGGATTTGGGACGTTTCACAATGGAAAACCTTCGGATTCGTGCAAAGATGGAGTAAATGCAGCCGGAGGACAAAGTAGCAACTGGCATTCTTCCAAAAATCTTATGAGATTTACTATTCGAAATTTATAATATTTTAGAGTTTTTTTAGCGCGATTTTATCACATTTTATTTTTTAGATTTTTTTGCCATTTTTGAAACGTCTGAATAAACGATTCGGAATAAATTCAATTCGGTTTTTCGGGCGCAGCCCTATTAATCGTGACGAAAATTTGATTTACTCTATCTGTATCAATGTAGGTAAAATAATTCTGTTATGGCTGCCAGAAACTAGTCGGCCATGTAAACTTACATTCCAATGGTTCCTTTAAAGCAGGGAAATTGACTAAAAACATGAAGGTGTTCCAATGCGCGTAAACACGTTGCACAGCTTTCGTAAGAAACACACGTGTGAAATTTTTATTAGAAATAAGATTACCGTTTTTCCTCTAAATACCCCCTTGGGGTCTATTTTTAAGAGTGAAAATTTTGAGGAGGGGGTATTTTCCAGGGGGGTTATTCGAGGGGGGTTATTTTTTTGCCAGAAATTGTCGTAAATATCGTAGTAAAGAATGGGCTTTTACATACCCAAAACTGGTAATAAACGTCACCAAACGGGACGTATTATAGAACATACAAACGTAGATGGCTATACAATAAATATGTACATCATGTACATTGTATACATGATGTACATCATTCAAGACTTGGGGGTATTTCGAAGGGGGTTTAATTCAAGGGGTGGTATTCCGAGGGGGGTTTATTCAAGGGGGGTATTTCGAGGAAATACGGTACAGTTCACTCGGCCGAATTTCATCCGAAAGCGACGGTGACACGCAAATAAAGTTATCAAAAGCTAGACAGGGTTAGTCACGGCTTGAATACATTTAGCTAAACAAATTGTGGACCTCTGTTCATCCGCAGGAATCTATATTCCTTTACTTCCATTGAATCGAACAAAAACAACTCTAATTTTTACATCACATGTGTGTGCATAAATAGTTACCTACTTTACGTAATTTGCACAGTAATACCGCAGGTAAATACCGTATTTCATCTAATAGAAGAGCGCCGTTTCTATTTTTTTCGTCAACTTTTTAACCTGTCGTTCTATTGGAGGCTGCCGTTCTATTGTTTGACCATTTTTTTGACATTTTTCATTTGAAAATCGTGTTTTTAATGAAACATGAACAATATTTGAACATGAGAGCATCAATTCAAACAAAACCAAATGTGAAAACAACCATGAATCACAGTTCTGAACAACTAGGGTGGTTCTCACTAGGGTGTCAAATTTCCGTTTTCCGTTTTCCGTTTCCGTTTTCCGCAGGCAAATTTTTTTCCGTTTTCCGTTCCGTTTTCCGGCTGCTAAAATTTTTTTTCCGTTTTCCGTTCCGTTTTCCGGCCACTTTTTTTTCTGTTTCCGTTTTTCCGGCTCATTTTCCGTTTTCCGGCTAAATTTTCAGTTTTTCCGCCTTTTTTTCGTTTTCCGGCTCAATTTCCAGTTTTTACAGATTTTTTCCGTTTTCCGCCTCAATTTTCTCTCTTTCTGCCACATTTGACTTTTTTTCTGGCTCAAATTTCTGTTTTCTGTTCCAGCCGAACTGGTAAACATTCATGCAGATTGTCAATTATGTAAATTTTTTATGTTTCCAGCAAAGTTTCTGCAAATTTTTTCCACTTCCAGCAAAATTTCAGAAAATTTTAATCTGTTTTCTGGCAAAATTTTCAGCAAATTTTTCCATTTCCATGCTAATTTCATTTTTCCGTTTCCGTTTTTTCCGGCCCCTTTTTCCGTTTTCCGGCCACTGAAATTTTTTTTCGTTTCCGTTTCCGTTTTCCGCCAAGTGCAAATTTTTTTCTGTTTTCCGTTCCGTTTTCCGGCCGCTGAAAATTTTTTTCCGTTTCCGTTTCCGTTTTCCGTAAAAAAATTTTGTTGACACCCTAGTTCTCACCATCCATTTTTGTAATATTTTGTGTGTTTTGGCACACTACAAACCTAATTTCTACCTGCCGTTCTATTGGAGGTGCCGCTCCATTGGAGGCTGCCGTTCCATTGTTTTCGTGAGTGCAAAAATGTGCCAAAACCTGCCGTTCTATTGGAGGTGCCGTTCTATTGACGTATGCCGTTCTATTAGAAGAAATATGGTATATTGAATTCGTATTTATGTACACACATAATTAGTTAGTTCACGGACCACACACTTTACAATGAAAACAACCATATCCCGTCTGAACAAAGAGCAAATATAGGATTTTTCCATCACTTTACATCTCTCCCATAATGGGTTAATCTTTCACAATTTTTCACAAATTTTTTTTTGTTAAAATATGGTAACATTCTCAGTACAGCATATCGTCCGATCAGTATACACGAAACTTGCCTAGCGTAGCCTTTGACCATTTCCGCGGAGGCAAAAAACGCCTGGGACTTCCCTAAACAGTGTCACTAAATTTGCGAAGCCACACTGACTGTACGCATTTTATTGATGTGAATATTGCGGGATATCCGTCGACTAAAATTCCGATTAGAACGCAAACAATGGAACAAAAGATGATGTACATGGTCGGGCTGAAAAGTCCCCGGGCAGTGCTCGCCATTCGCGCTAGGGGTTAGCTACAGATATAAAATTTTAACACGTTAATATATCAGGTGTTTTGAGTTTTCACCCAAAATTTCAGCCCTCTAGCTCCACCCACTGCGGAACTGTGGGGGTTACAATTTCGGTCATTTTGTACTGATGTACAAATGGTGCTCTAGCCGAATGCTGCTTTAAGTTGTGATCATGAAACTTTGGCTAGTGTAAGCCATCAGTGTTGGCAATGTGCCAGCACTAACCAACATTAGCTATGATATCATAAGCCTAGTTCATATTGTCATTACTGTCACTACTCACACTACCAAATTCATCATTCTGCCTCTACGGTTGGTCAATACAGGTTAATACAGGAGGTGTTTTTCATGCACACTGCTGTTGAACACAGGTAATGTGTCCACTACAGATTACTTATGAAACACAAATGAAATTAAATTGACATAATAATTTACTGCACATTTCAAAACAACATTAAAATCACTGCAATACAACATGATCTCAGATGATCACCAAAAACATCCATCACAGTTCCCACGTTTCTTGCACATCACCCTGATCTGCATATAAATTTTACCTTAATAGCAATGATGTTGATGAAAGTGTTGAATACTATCAGCACATTGCCAACACTGGTGGCTTACACTAGCCAAAGTTTCATGATCACAACTTAAAGCAGCGTTGAGCTAGAGCACCATTTGTACATCAGTACAAAACGACCGAAATTGTAACCCCCACAGTTCCGCAGTGGGTGGAGCTAGAGGATTGAAATTTTGGGTGAAAACTCAAAACACCTGATATATTTACGTGTTAAAATTTTATAACCGTAGCTTACCCCTAGCGCGAACGGCGAGCACTGCCCGGGGACTTTTCAGCCCGACCATGTATATGGCGCACACTAGTTGACATCTAAATTCGTGTCAACTAAATTTTGATAAATGATGTGATTTCATTTTTCCTAAATGTGATTTACTGATAGTTGATTTTATATCGTGTCGCTCAATTTCCATCGTTTCCGTCAAGTGCGACACTTAAAAAACTATCCAGTTGACACCCAGTTGACAACTCCAACCCGACGTCAACTAGTACGCGTAGTACCCCCACAACCCCCAACCACCCACCATGGCTCTTCGCAGCGGCCAGCGGCAGCACGTGCAGCACCAGGAACACCACGTCCTCCTTGGTGAGTATGTCGACCACCTTGGCGAGGGGGTCGAGCGTCTCGGTGACGAGCAGACTGGACAGGTGCTCGCGCAGCATCGTGTCCACCGCTGGCCAGAGGGCCGAGTCTAGGCTTACCTGGGAGGGGGTTCGTTGGTTTGGATGTAGGGTTCAAACGGGACCATGGTTCGCCAAAATTCCGGGACTGAGGCGGTACCGGTCCCGACACTCCAGTCCCGGTCCCGGTCCTGGTACGATCTCCCAGTCCCGGTCCCGATTAGAAAAATTTCTGGTCCCGTCCCGGCCCGAAAGAGTGGTCCCTTTGAACCCTATTTGGATGGCGGTCGTTTGATTATGCTGTTGAGCATATATTGGCCGCCCGCACACTAGTTGGCAGTACATTTGTGTCAACTGGTCTGTGTCAACTCAGATTTCGACTTCACGTGTAGCAGAATCATCTTCCAATGCACATGCGACATGTTGAAAAAAATCATTGGCAAGTGTTACGGCAGGTGGCAATCCCAAGCCCTGTAAAGTGTAAAGTAAAGTCAAATGCAAAGTAAACTGTCAATTGTCATGCAAATTTCAGTAATAAAATCTTTTCTTTTTTGTTCTGGGGGCAATCCCAAGCCCTGTAAAGTGTAAAGTAAAGTGTCAAATGTAAAGTCAAATGCAAAGTAAAGTGTCAATCAAAACAAAAAAAGTAAAGATTTTATTACTGAACTTTGCATGACAATTGACACTTTACTTTGCATTTGACTTTACATTTGACACTTTACTTTGCATTTGACTTTACATTTGACACTTGACTTTACACTTTACAGGGGTTGGGACTAGGGTTGGGACGATATATCGTATCGAATATCGAATATCGGATATCGACTATTTTTTCATATCGAATATCGAATATCGATATCGAAAATTTTGAAAAAATATCGAATATCGACCATTTTTTCGATATTTTCGATATTCTATACTCCCTGGGCCTGACTTCAAATAAGCCAGGAATGACACTATTAGAAGGCGATTTCATAAGCAATTTAACAAATTTTGTGCGCAAGTGTGCACTTTGTTCTCACATGACAGGTATTTTTGTTTCAGCACTTGCGGCAGCATCAAATCTTGTGCAAATGCTCTCTCAGATGTTCACATAAGAGTTTAATACATAATGTTAATAGCTACATAATGTTTAATAGCTACTTACACCATGGAAACATCAATGGCACCATGGCATGGTACGTATAAATGGGGCTGGCACCTTTTCCTTACCACATCTGTCACATTTTCAAATTATTTTCTCATTTTAATCATTGTGTGCCATTTAAATTTGTATCATCTACTTTTCAGTAGAGATGATCAGTTGGGTTTGTGATCAAATGGAAATGCAATATGCCAAATGAGATATGCCCTGCTATACCAAAAGCAAAATATCGAAATATCGAAAATATCGAAATATCGATATTGAATATCGAGCAATTTTCAATATCGAATATCGAATATCGATATCGAGGCTCCATATCGTATCGATATCGAATATCGAGTTTCAGAAAAAAATATCGAATATCGAATATCGATATCGAAAAGTCATATCGTAACAACCCTAGTTGGGACTGCCCCCAGATCGTTATATGCATTGGAAGATCGCTCTGCGACACGTGAAGCCGAAATATGAGTTGACGCAAATCAGTTGACACATATTGTTCACTTGTGTGTGCCGCTATTGAAGCTGGCCGTGAATGTCTCTAGCATCGATGTTGTGATGTCGATATGATTTTATAGTCAAATAAATAACGGTAAATTTTCTATTTTCCAGTAAACGGTACGGAACAGTAATTTCTAAAATATCGGTAGGTAATCGGTACGGTAGACTAAATTTTCTGTTTTTGCCGTAAACGGTGCCGTACGGTAAATTTCTAATATTGCGGTAGCTAAACGGTGCGGTACGGTAAACTTTCCAAACATCCGGTGCGGTACGCCACCGCAAATCCCGCCCCCACCCAACTCACCCTCTTAACATCATCAGTCCACGTGCCCAACTTGGCCTCCTCCGCCGACAGCAGCATCCAAGCGGGCAGCACAAAACTCCTCAACTGCTTCTGCACGGCGGCGAGAATGCGCTTGGCGCCGATGAAGCCGGCCACCGTGGCGTTGCCGTCGGTCAACACGATCGCCCGGTGCACGTGGTGCGCCGACAGCAGCTGCACCACTGATTCTAGACTGCGGGGGGGGTGGGGGGTGCACGTTTTTGGCGTTTTAGATTTATTAACGGCGAAAACTCTCAACGCAAGTAAACTCCCAGCGCAAGTAAGCTCTCAGCGCAAGTGGTGTATTTTTAAAGCTTTTCACCTTCAAAACCACCATCCTGATTTTACAAATCATTATCGTTACAAAATTATTATCGTTCATGTGAATTATTGCCAATTTTCAAGTATTTTTGGCTATATATGGGCTTCTATACCCATTTTAGTCATTCGCGATATTTCTCACTTTTTGTATCTACCAGAGTTGCGAAAGCGTATTTACGCTTACCCGAAATACCCGGGTAAATGGGTATTTATACTTACGCTTACGCTTACGCTTTCATAAAATACCTGTACGCTTTATTACGCTTTCCTGGCCGAATTACCCGGGTACTAAAAGCGTAAAAAAACTTTTCACGCGGCCCAGTTTTACGGTTTTCAAAAAGCGTGAAACTACAAAAAAACAATATGAACGACAATGCGTACCAAAATAAAATTACTGCGTGTGTGCATCAACACACTGAAGATGGTGGTACATGTACAAATTGTGCTAAAATTCTGTCGCCTGCAATATCGTGGCGTCAGACTAGGAATTTTTGGGGCGACGATGGATTCCGTCAACAGCACTTACCGTATTACCTCGAAATACCCCTGTGGGGGTTTATTATTTCGCCAGCGAAATTTTAGGGGGGTTAATTCGAGGGGGGCTTATTCGAGGGGGTTTATTATTTCCCGAGCCAATTTTGAGGGGGCGGGGGGATGGGGTTAATTCAAGGGGGCTGGATAATTCAAGGTAATACGGTGGGTCCCAGTTAGATGAAGTTGTGTTGTTATATGGTGATCGTGTTGATGAAATGATGTGAAAAAATGAATGGAAATGATATATAAAGTCGTCTAAAAGTGAAAGCTAGGGTGTTTCCCCATGCTCAACAGCAGGAGCACTTTCTAGAAAATTTTTACGCTTACGCTTTTTTTTACGCTTTCCTAGGTATTTTAAAAATACCTTACGCTTTTAGTATCCATACTCAAAATTTGGAAAGCGTATTTACGCTTACGCTTACGCTTTCCAAAAATACCGGTATTTTAACAACTCTGGTATCTACACCTTGAAAAAGCCTACATGTATATTGAACTAGGGTTCAAACGGGACCGCGGTCCCGGTACATCGTTCGGCAAAAAGTCGGGACTGCGGCGGTCCCGGTCCCGGTCCCGGTCCCGACCCCCCAGTCTCGGTCCCGGTCTCGACATTAGAAAATTTCTGGTTCCGGTCCCGGTCCCGGTCCGAAAAACTGGTCCCGTTTGAACCCTATATTGAACCCCCGCGACCCCCCAAATAGATTTTTGAGCTATCTATCCCTCTGGAGGAGCGATTTACTATCTATATGAATACCTGAATGAAAGGGTCCAAATACACCAAATCCCCTGACTGGGAGTAGATTAATTGCGCTAATAGCTTACTTGCGCTGGGAGTTTACTTGCGCTGAGGCACAACCCAAATGAAACTAGAGACTTTTTTATTGTTACCGTGGTGCCAGTCTCAGGCCCTGTAAAATGTCAAGTGTCATGCAAAGTGCCAAGTTATGTGAAATTCCCTGCAAAATGGCAACCTAGTTGACATTTTGCAGGGCATTTTACATGACATTTGGCTCTTTACAGGGCATGGTACTGCCCCATGAGCCCCCTTCTCTAGCGCCGCACTCACAAAGTCAAAAACAGTCACCAACTTTTGGTCGCTTCTCGCCACGACCAATTTATTCCTTCCACCAGCGGGGCGGTCGTTCTTTCGGCGCGGCGCCGACTTGCCAACTGCGGGCCGGTCGGCGGGCGGCTCGCAGTCCCCGTCGAGCTGCACGCAGGAGGGCAACGTGTCGGCCAGCTCGGTGCGCCGCAAGTGCACCCACCACGAGAGCGACTTGCTCGGCCAGTTGGATACTTGCTTCAGGTGGCTGCGGGGTTGATTGACGTTTTGTTTGTTTGTTGAGAGTTGTTGATGTCGAAGAATTTTGTTGGTAAATATCGTATTTCCTCGAAATATTCCTCTCCTTCAAAATACCCCCCCCCCCCCCGAAACACCACCAGCCGAAATAAGTGGAATGAGAATGTAAGTTCAAAAAGATCCTGGCTAAATAATAACCATTGGAAGTACCCCCTCCCTCGATTACCCCCTCCCTCGATTACCCCCTCCCTCGATTACAACCTCCCTCGATTACCCCCTCCCTCGATCACCCCACTCTCTCGATTACCCCTCCCTCGATTACCCCCTCCCTCGATTACCTCCACCCTCGATTACCCCCCTCCCGCGATTACGCCTCTACCTCGATTACCCCCTCCTTCGATTACCCCATCCCTCGATTACCCCCCTCCCTCGATTACCCCCCCTCAAAATTTGCACATTAGCACATTTGCCGCAATTCGAGAAAACGAAATACCGTAAATATGTCCATACATTCTCACCTGTAATGCAACATGGCGAGAAAGTCCGACTGCGACAGGACGGCGGCGTAGTCGTGCGCGTCCATGTCGTACACGATGCCCACCCGGTCGGGCGAGTCGAGCAACGCCATGAACGCCCGTTGCACCTGCGCGGCAAATTGCACCGGTCAAGCAAAGTTGTTAAAGTACGGGACTTTTTCATACACATGTAAACCCTGTATACACTCACCAACCCAAGTACGGAAAACGTAAAGTAAATTTTTCAAATACTGTTTTACTGGGAAAACGTAAAAGCGGGTACTTTTCTCACAGAAAACGTAAAAGAGAGTCTCACAAAAAAAATGTAAAAAGGGTATGTTTCTAATGCAAAATGGAGCGCAAGTTGATGTAAAATGACCCAGTTGATTCTGAAAAGTGAAGCAGAAGCTTGACGTAAAAATGGTGCGCAGTGCAGCAGTTCCTCATGCGAACTGGGGGCGCCACTTGCCCGATGCGAAATGTATGTGATCAAAGTACTGCACTCCATTCAAACCAATCAAACCACATACCTTAAATCCTCGAATAAGTCCCCGGGGGAGTTATTTTTCCCCAGAATTTGTTGAGGGGAGACTTTTTTGAGGCGAGTTATTCGAGAGGGAGTTATTCGAGGGGGGACTTATTCGAGGATTTACGGTATTTACCCCAAAAACACACACAACACCAAAAAAATCCCCCCCCCCAAAACCGACCGACAACTGCACGTCGAGCATGATCACGCTGCCCGTCTCCGGCAACAAGTCGTAGCAGCGCAGCGAGCGCAAATACTGCATGTAGGGGTTGCGCGACCGGTCGATAGCCGCTATCATGCGGATTTCCCGCGGCCTACTCCCCTTGCGCATCACCAGTAGTTCCTGAGTGGGTTGAGATGGGGGGTGGGTGACTTTGAATTGGGTTGTCCAGGGGTGTTCTTGCTTTTGGCGCCGCGCCAAGTATCTCATACAGGCGATGCTTTTTTTAGTTTGGAAATTGAAATAATGAAACTGTATGGAGTTGAAATATTTACCTACCTCCGCTTACGACAAGTTTTTTGGAGGGTTTAGACAGTTAAAGAAAAGCTGTATGAAAACATAAGAGGGCACCGTACACACACACGCGCACTAGGGTTCAAACGGGACCGCGGTCGCGGTACCCGGCTCGGCAAAAAGTCGGGACTGGGGTGGTCCCGGTCCCGACATTCAAAAACTCCTGGTCCCGGTCCCGACACCCCAGTCCCGGTCCCGGTCCCGACATTGAAAAATTTCTGGTCCCGGTCCCGAAAACTGGCCCCGTTTGAACCCTAACGCGCACACACACAGATTTGGAATTACATGACTGTGAGTCCTGCATTTGCTTGCTTGAATGAGGTTAGGAACGAACACAGATGACGTCACCCGTACTCATTTTGAAAGTGAAAAACATAGACTTATCACATCGGCTGACCCAAACTGTTTACATAAAAAATACAGGTGCAGTGCAGAGTTGATATTGGGTATTTACTTTTACTCTAAAATATGCGTAAAACAACGTACTGGGTAAATACCCATGGATACAATACTTCAAAATTGTACCAGTACCCATTGTACCCAGTATTTTTTGCAAGTACTGGGTACTTTTGAGTATTTCAGAAAATTCAATAAAAGCGTGTGAAGAGCAAAAAAGCGACTATCTGCGCCTGCAAACATATGTAAGTACATCGTATGATATGATGTACATATGTATATACAATAGGGCTAATACAATTTTTGCGACACACTACATGAGGAGTTATTTTGAGACTTTTCTTGGACAAATGACTTTTCACTCAGGACAACTTAACAAAACAAAGTTCGGAAAGATATGGACAAAATTTATTGGAAATAGGGTTGATTAAATGGAGTGGATTGGTGATATTAAGTAGTGTCTTATTTACTTCTTTTTTTTGTCTTCCAAATATGCAATCGTTGTTTGCTCAGTGCTTTTTAACGAGCAGTCAAACCCGGGTCGTGGGGTTTTAGAGTGTTTTGCCTTCGGTGTTACTGGCAATGTTGTCTGCCGCGTTCCTTTTTAGAATTTTAGTTCCTCTTTAGAATTTTATGTCTTAATTCTTACTCCACTGCTCTGTTATGGAGCGATTACAGCTCGGGCGTAAAATTCCAGCGTAAAATTCCATCGCAAAATTGATTACATAAAAGTGGATGAGTCAATTCTACGCCAGGTGATTGCATGCAATGACATAGCGTAGAATTGATTTTTCTTCAGCTGGCGTAAAATTCCAGCGTAAAATATAAATTTTTGAATTTCCACAATCAAATTGCAGTGACAGTGGATGATGACTCTCGGACACAATGAAGGTATTGATAAACATTTTCTCCATGAAAAATTGCAGACCTGTATCATCATCCACTTTTATGTAATCAATTTTGCGATGGAATTTTACGCTGGAATTTTACGCCCGAGCTGTAATCGTAGCATTATAGGCATGCAAATGTTGCAGCGTCGTTCAAAAACTCACCTATTAAGACTGCGCAATAGCGATAGCCATGGATGTACAATGTTACTTTGTGTTATTTACTTGCATTTGACCCTAGAGGTCCGAGCCGAGTAAACTTATTTGATTTGATTTGATCGTATGTACTTATTTCTAACAATGTGAGCATGGAAGAAAACATGTTCTTTAAAAAAATCTAGCCACGGGTGCATTTCTAAAAATGGCGGTGACTGCAGAAGTGGTCGAAATTGAAACTAGTAGGGATGACGATCGATACTTGTACCCAAAAGAGAATCAATTTTAAGCTCCTGTGAGAAAAAAAACTCAATTTACTCAAAAATACTTGAAAACATATTTTTACGCAATTTTACCCAAGTACTGGGTAAAACAAAAGTATTTTACTCGGGTATTTTTTGAGCATGGGTAAAAATGTAAGTATTTACCAGTACAGGTACTTTTGAAAAGTTTGGGTACTTATAACAACTCTGGTGCAGTGTGGTAATTAAAATTTCTTCCATTTTTGTGTGTTCTCAATGAGGTGTGCACAACGATGGAAAAAACACAGAAATTGAACACAGAAAATCATTGAGTTTCTGTGTTTTTGTTTTACACAGAAACACGGAAACTCACAAATTTTGAAAAACTCAAAACTCAAATGAGTTTTTTTTTGGAGAACACAGAAACACAGAAACACGGAAACACAGAAAAGTTTTTTGAGTTTTAGAGTTTTTTTCAGCGAAGTGGTTGAACACATTTTCAGAACGCACATGAATTCAGTTAAACAAGATAAGATATGCATGTATAGCATGTAAATATGTACATAATGTATTCATATTTTATGATGGAACAAAAAATAAATTAAAGATGGCATGCACATCTCCTGGTGGACATGTTTAAATATAGTTGTAGTTCAAATCAATTCTGTAGTCTTCCATACAGTGCACATCCATTGAAGAATTTTGGAGTACTGTGTAAATTGTCGTTTGTGAGCATTTTGTTGATGCTGGTGTTGTGATGTGGGTGGATGTCCTCATTGAGGACATTTTTATGGACTTTTTCGACACTTGAATGAATACACATACCTATGTTATGTGGGGTTAAAACATGTGCAAAACCAATATTTTATAAGAAAACCGCTGTTTCCACATCAAAATGCTGTAAATCAGAATTTTTTGGGGGAAAACTTGAGTTTTTTGGACAAAAACTTGAGTTTTTAAGAAAAAAACTCAAAAAACTCAAGTTTTAACAAAAAACACAGAAATAAAAACAGAGTTACTCAAGTTTTTTTCGATAAAAAAACTCAAAACACAGGTATTCATTTTTGAAAAACTCAAAACACAGAAAGTGTTTTTTTTGGAGAACTTACCCATCGTTGGGTGTGCAAGATGGCAATAATCAGCACTCACTCAGTTATTACCCACTCAAATTTAAATCTAAACACGAGTCAATCAAGGTGAAGCGGAAATAAAGTAGTTTTTAATCGGCCAACTAATGGCGGCCTACACACTAGTTGACACACGAGTGTCAACTGGTCTGTGTCAACTCAGATTTCGTTTTCACGTTCGTTTTCACAACGATCTCCAAATGCACATGCTGCAATGTTGAAAAATGAATATTACAGCAAATATAATAAATAATATAAGTTTACTCGGCTCGGACCTCTAGAGTCTAATGCAAGTAAATAACACAACATCCATCGACTACTCCTAAATTGCGGCCTTAATAGGTAAGTTTTGAACGACGTTGGAACGTTTTTATACCTACAGCAAAGCGGTGTTGTACAAATTTAAAAAACTGTTGAATTCTAAAAACAAAAGGAACACGGCAGACAACATTGCCAGTAGCACCGAAATAAACACTAAAACACCACGACCCGGGTTGGACTGCTCATAAAAAGCGAAGAGCACACAACGATTGTGTATTGGAAGATCGCTCTGCGACACGTGAAACTGAAATCTGAGTTGACACAGACCAGTTGACAGTAGACACACGTCTGTCAACTAGTGCGTGGGCCGCCAATGTGTTAAAAAGGGAAAGGTAAACACGGCACTCAGGCGCTACAACGATACGGGCGTGACAGAAATTTTTACACAGACATCTCCCTGTAGCTCGTCCACATTTTGCAAACTTTCTTCGAAAATTTCAGTGCGAACATTTGTTCCTCTGGTGCTCGCGTGTCGCTTGACGAATATTGCCAATTTCTGCGAAGCGTCGCACGCCATGGGTAAACCCTCACGTGATGCCCTTTATTTTGCTCGTATTTATTTACCATGTCACCGTATTTCATCGAATTATCCCCCATTGGATTGACCCCCCACCCTCGAAATACCCCCTTCTGGAATAATGTACATCATGTATACTCCGGTTACTTCACACCCTGCACGCGTGGTTCCCGCTGGAAGTGTGCCAACGATGGTTAACGCGTCCGAGTTTCATAAAAAGATGACAAAATTGATTGTTGTTATGATGTTATTCATTAACATATTCACATCGATGAATTTTTTTATATTTTTACGGAAATCGCATGATTTAATCATCATTGGCACGCTTCCAACACGAGGCATAAATCAGTGCGAGGGCAGAGTATCACGTACGCCGAGTATATGCAATGTACATTATGTATCAATTGCTGCCGATTTGCATCGCAGCTCTATTGTATGTACATACCAATTTTGTGTATGTAGAAACCGTTTCTTTGCTATGATCCTTCACGAAAATTTCTTATGAAAAAATACCCCCCCCCCCCCTTAAATTAACCCCCCTCAAAATTTGTTGGTGAAATGATAAACCTCCTGGGGGTACTTCGTGGAAATAGGGTATTTACGGTCTTATATGCTTTGACAAACTCTTTGGCAGTGACATCAGTGATGGAATATATGGAGTCAATAAATCTGGGCCTGGTCCCAGTCCCAGACCCTGTAAAATGTCAAAAGTCATGCAAAGTGTCAAAAGTCATGTAAAATGCCTGGTAAAATGGCAAATGGACGCTTGCCATTTTACCGGGCATTTTCTATGACTTTTGACACTTCATGACTTTTGACAATTTTCATGACATTTGACATTTTACAGGGCATTTTACAGGGTCTGGGACTGCCCCCAGGAGTGTGTTTTGACATAATCTGAAAAGTGCCGGCGATTGCACCACCGATCTCACACATGAAATTCGCACGATCCACCAAGAAGCACAAATTAGTAAAGGCATTTATCTCAGCTGGTCATAAATATGTTGATACCGTATTTCTTCTAAAAGAAGGGCGGTCTCCAATAGAACGGCGTCTCCAATAGAACGGCAGGTAAAAAAATTGACGAAAGAAATAGAACGGCGCCGTTCTATTAGAAGAAATACGGTATTCCTATCAGCAGTGGTTGGCGTGTGTGATTGCTATGAGCCACTGTTGAAATTACACAATAACGTCACACAAGTGGGTTACTGGTCAAAGTTATTTGACCCCATTAGTTCAATATTTTACCTATTCACAGGCGGCTGCCGATTAGAAACTTCGAATAAACTCGATTATTGCCGATGTATTGATTGTAAGCCTATGGACAACTGGCAAGTTGCCAATGCGAGCCGAGTTGTTTCGGTCGACACAAAATGCCAGATATAGGGGGTAATAGCAAAAGTCCAATGTTTTAGTACAAATAAAATAAAATAAACTTCCAGATAAAATGTGTACATGAAAAACATGTAAATAAATAACGATGGAAAAAGTGTTTAATGTTCTAATTGTTTTCCTTAAATGGCTATTTCCAAATTTTGGAGTTTTACCAGAAATGTTGTTTTTTACTCTACCTAGTTTTCGTATTTTCGATTTTTTCTTAATACTTTTGAAATACTAATGCTGTAGACCGATTGGCACATTGAGGTATTTGGCTTGCGGATACAAATATTTAGATCGCGTGAAATTGCTGTTGTTTTGTGTTTCTGCATATTCAACATTCATACAGAAAAACTTTTCGCTTTGGTTCGAATTTTTCTAGACAAAGTTTTTAGCTGTTTTTCTAGTGGTGGAATAAAAGTTCGAACAGACCAAATAACAATCGAAAATTCGAAAACGTTTACAAATTTCCGAATTTTAGTTCGCAATCGTTACATGAAATACGCATTAAATTTCGCGCTTAGCTGTACGTCTGTCACGAATGATAAATCATAAGTATTCAAACAGCACCCGCGAAGCGTTTAGTCCAGCAACTTTCAACCACCATTTCACCCACCATGCACAAAAAAATGTCAACTCAAATGTCAACTCACAGTTTTCGCACCACCCGTGCTCACAGTGGAGCTCCTGGGTCTACGCTCGTGCTCGTACATGTCGTAGAAGGGCGAGATGTCGCGCGACCTGTGCAGCGAGGGCACGTCCACGCTCTCGTTGTCGACCGCCACGCCCGTCGTCGACTCGGCGTTGTGACGCTGGCGCGCGCGCACCTGCGTGCGATTTGCGTGGATTGCGTTGGCAACTAGTTGACATCGAAATTGGTGTCAACTGAGGTCGACTGAGTTTTTGTTGATTAGGTGATTTCAAATTTTCTGTGTGATAGAGCATAGGTGGTTATTTTATATCGTGACACTTCATTTTCATTGTTTTTGTTAAGTGTGATGCTTTATAGATTTTTTGTGTTATTTACCTAGTTGACATTCAGTTGACACGAATTTGCGATGCCAACCAATGTGTGTCGGCCTATTTCGTCATGACTTCAACACTTCAGCCACATCGAATGTGACGAGTGCTAGGCCCAAGTTGAAGCTTAATTCAGCAAACCATCAATTCCAAACATCAATTATCAAAACTGCTTTCATTTATCCTTGATTTTTTCAGACCCGCCATGAAAATTACGCAAATCCCTGAATAAGACCCCCTTGAATAACCCCCCTCAACAACTCTGACGAAAAATAACTCCCCTGAAGTCTTATTCGAGGATTTAATGCACGGTTCTTTCCGCGCCCAATAAATTTAATAGAATACAACCAACCTTCTGAGCGGCCTTTCTAGCCTGCATTCTCAAATCCACAGTCTCCCTGTCGGGTGGCGGTAATAAGTTCGCGCCAGCGCTGTGCTGCGGCGGCGACCTGGGCGCAGTCACAGACCCTGTAAAATGCCATGTAAAATGTCAAATGTCATGCAAAGTGTCAAAAGTCACGTAAAATGCCCTGCAAAATGGCAAACGTACGTTTGCCACTTTACCGGGCATTTTACATGACTTTTGACAATTTCCGTGACATTTGACATTTTACAGAGCATTTTACAGGGTCTGTGACTGGCACCTGCCGCCCGCGCCGCTTATAGTATCCGCTTTGGGCCGGCCGAATGGCGACCGGGACCTGTTCCTGCCGCCGGCGCTGTTTTTTTGCCCGCCGCTGCTAGTAGCCTCGTTTTGGCCACGTGCCAACAGGTCGCGTGAAATGTCTGGTGATTTACCGGAGGCCCCCTCGCAGGCGCTGTAGGCTCGCGTGTCTGCGGGGGATTTGAGGGTGTTCTTGGGTTGATGATGGAATGGTTGGGTGGTCGTGCCAGGGGTGACGGTCACAGACCCTGTAAAATGTAAAATTCCCTGTAAAATGTGAAAAGCCATGTGAAAGACCCTGTCAAACGTCAAGTGTCATGCAAAGTGTCAAAGCACAAGTAAAATGACCGAGAAAATGGCAAATGTATTTACGTTATTGTTTTTAAATTCAGCAGTAAAAATTCGAAAAGCGTATGATTTAGTGGAAAAAGTTGAAAACTTTAAAACTATTCCAAAAAAAAATCGAAAATTCGAAAACTAAATTTTGAAAAATCGAAAACTGTTTTTGGTGAAAAAATTCGAAATTCTACGTCTTTTTAGTAAAAAAAAACACAAAAAGTTAAACACTTTTTCCAAAAAATTCAAGCTTCGTCACCCCCAACACCCAAAAGCCCAAAATGCCCACCATTTCACCTCTAGGCGTCGGCGGGCTCAGAAAATACTCCGAGCACGGATCCTTGTCCGGTTTCTTTTTGGACGGGCGCGGACTTTTGCTGCCCCCTCGTCGATTTTCGGCGTCGCGCGAACGACCCCCCTTGTGGCTGAAAATGCCTGCGATTTCGGGGGTGGGTGGGGTATTATTTGGTTGGTTATGGTATTTGGATTGGCTGTGGACTGGTAAGAAATCAGATGGGAAAATGTCCTAAATATGTGAGGTATGTGAGGTAAATTAAATGCATCTTCAGAGCAGAGCGAGCCTTGAAAAAGGCTGTTTATTGTCGTCGCTCTCACTATTTACTGCAAAACAACACCTACTGCATAATGTCAAAAAGTATGTACATCGCTAAAATTTCATAATGTTCCACATTTGGTGAGGAATAATAATTTATGAGCTTAAAATTTGTATATTTGTATATCCACACAAAATAGTCTATGTGTAGATGCTATGCAAATTGGCAGCAATAAATACATTATGTACATTGAATACATGCGGTTGTACTCAATTCCAGACTGGCGGTATTTATAGTAAGGGGTATTCGAGGGGGGCCAATTCAAGGGGGTTAATACCAGTAACGATGGCCAAAAAAGATTCTAAAATTCGAAAACATTCGGAATTTTCGAATTTTTATTTCACCCCTAGAAAAAACACTTAAAAATCGATTTATTTTTCAAAAAATTCGAAAATTCAAAAATTCGAAAATAGTTTTCGAATTTTTCAGGCGATTCAAGGCAACAAAACGCATTCTTAAGTTCAACGTGCTAAATAAAGCGGTAATTGATATGCGGCGCGTATGAAAAAGCGAAAGGTAACAAAAAAAACATTGAAATGACATCCGCGGCGGAAGAGGCGGACTTCGACACATCCGTTTTATACCGTATTTCCTTGAAATATCCTCCCCCCTCAATATTTGCCCTATGAATTTATAACCCCCCCCCCCCCCCGCTCCCCTCAAAATACCGCCCCCAAATTTGGTGTATAGAGAACGTTTGTGCGGTTTGTTATCTGGGAAACACGTTAAAAACAATGACTGTTTTGCGTTAGAACAGGGTTTGTACCGTCTACGTACTTATACATATAAGTCTATAGAGTCTTATAAATGGCGGTTTTTGTTGCATTTTTTACATCTGTGTTACTTACAAAAAAAACAATTTAGCACTGGGATTTCTAAACATTTCTGGCAAAGTAATAGACCCCCAGGGTTAATTAAAGGAAATACGGTATTTGATGCCAATATTTTATTTCATGCCAATATTCTTTTTAATGCCAATATGTTATTTGACACCGATTTTCAATTGTTGTTTTTATTGCCTTTGCTGCGTTGGTGAATTAAATGTGCCAATGTGTGAATTAAATGAAGAAGTTGGACACTGGTCCGTATAACTCCTTCCACCATTTTTAATGCTAAATTATGGTAAAAATAAGGTTATAAAAACTGAGGAGAATGTGAAAACAGTCCAAATAATGTGTTTAAAGCTTCAGATTCAATATTTTTCAAAAAAAAATTCTAAAATTATTTGAAAAAATTCGAAAACTGGCCAAAAAAATTCGAAAATTGCTTAAAAAGATTCGAAAATTCGAAAATTAAATTCGAAATTCGAAAATTAATTTGGGGAAAAATTCGAAAATTAATTTTAGAAAAAACACTTAAAAATTTAAACACTTTTTTCTCGGGGGTTTGCCATCGTTAAATACCAGGGAATACGGTAATCAACATATGGTTACATTCCCTAAAGCATCGGGCTCACTCAGTGTGCAAAAAAACCTGGCACACCAAGATCGAATAGCTCGGCAAAATTCGAAGAAAAAAAAACACATTGGTGGCCCACACATTACCTACCTAGTTAGCAATGTCTGGTCTGTGTCAACTCAGATTTAGGCTTCACGTGTCGCAGAGCGATCTCCTAATGTACTTGGCGTAATATTTATATCTCAACATTGCCGCAAGTGCATTTGGAGATCGCTGTGCGACACGTGAAGCCGAAATCTGAGTTGACACAGACCAGTTGACACAGACCAGTTGACATAAATGTACTGTCAACTAATGGCAGACCGCCATTGTTACCTTAAACTACGGAAACTGTCACAAAAATGTCGCATGTCGGATTCAAATCAAATATCTCAGCGAGCGCGTTCAAGCCTGTTTTCAATTTTAGCTAGCGGAAGCGCGCTGCATGATTGCGCGCATTGTGCACAAAAGCGGCTAGCAAATCAGTGGCCAAGTCTAAGGGGGCTTAGCTAAACATGCGAAAATTCGACAAAGAATGAGCCTTAGAGACACAGACGAGTGTGGTCATTCTGACATGTTGAGTACTCTGACATGCTCAAAGGTGAAAGTAACATGTTCAGAGTGAAAGTAACATGCCCAAGCCCAAAGGTGAATCTAATGCGAATCTAATCTAATCTTGGGCATGTTACTTTCACGCCAATCAGTTTCCACAACATGTCAGATTCCCATGGCGGCATGTCAGTTTCCACAACATGTCAGATTCCCATGGCAGCATGTCAGTTTCCACAACATGTCAGACTCCCATGGTGGCATGTCAGTTTCCACAACATGTCAGATTCCCATGGTGGCATGTCAGTTTCCAAAACATGTCAGATTCCCATGGCAGCATGTCAGTTTCCACAACATGTCAGATTCCCATGGCGGCATGTCAGTTTCCACAACATGTCAGATTCCCATGGTGGCATGTCAGTTTCCACAACATGTCAGATTCCCATGGCAGCATGTCAGTTTCCACAACATGTCAGATTCCCATGGTGGCATGTCAGTTTCCACAACATGTCAGATTCCCATGGCGGCATGTCAGTTTCCACAACATGTCAGATTCCTATGGTGGCATGTCAGTTTCCACAACATGTCAGATTCCCATGGTGGCATGTCAGTTTCCTCAACATGTCAGATTCCCATGGTGGCATGTCATTTTCCACAACATGTCAGATTCCCATGGCGGCATGTCAGTTTCCACAACATGTCAGATTCCCATGGCGGCATGTCAGTTTCCACAACATGTCAGATTCCCATGGCGGCATGTCAGTTTCCACAACATGTCAGATTCCCATGGCGGCATGTCAGTTTCCACAACATGTGCCGGTTCCGCAAGTGGACAAGTTAAGAGTTAAAAGTTAAGAGTTGAGTAAAAAGACAAATGGCGAGTTAAGAGTAAAGTTAAAGTTTAAGAGAAAAGTTAAAGTTTAAGAGAAAAGTTAAAATTTAAGAGAAAAGTTAAAAGTTGAGTTAAAGGTTAAGAGTTGAGTTAAAGGTTAAAAGTTGAGTTAAGAGTTAAAAGTTGAGTGAAGAGTTGAGTTAAGAGTTAAGAGACAAGTGGAAAATGAAGGTAAAAAAATATAAAAAAATAAAAATATGAAATTGGTATCGATACGGCTGTTCGCTGGCATGGTGCCAATGTTGTATGCACGTCATTTGAAAATAACGTATCCAAAAAAATTATCGCTAAAAAAAGAAAAAATCGCTGAACGTTGTTTCGAAATGGCCGTGCGGGGACAAAATATGATTGAAGATCAGCGTATCGCGCTTCTGCAACGAATGACCCATTTGTCTTTTAAATCAACTTTTAACTCATCTTTAACCTTTAACTCAACTCTTAACATTTAACTCAACTTTTGACTCAACTTTTAACCTTTAACTCAACTCTTAACTTTTAACTCAACTTTTGACTCAACTTTTAACCTTTAACTCAACTCTTAACTTTTAACTCAACTTTTGACTCAACTTTTAACCTTTAACTCAACTCTTAACTTTTAACTCAACTTTTGACTCAACTTTTAACCTTTAACTCAACTCTTAACTTTTAACTCTTAACTTGTCTACTTGCGGAACTGGCCCCATGTCAGATTCCCATGGCGGCATGTCAGTTTCCACAACATGTCAGATTCCCATGGCGGCATGTCAGTTTCCACAACATGTTAGAAGTGGATTCACCCGACACGGTCTGACGCGGACCGGCGCGAGCCCCGAGGCAGTGAAAAATTGCAGTTGCAGTGCGCGGCCGCTGAAAATCGCAGCATCCGCCACAACAACGAGCCGCGTAGCACGCGAATATTTTGATAAGGTGCCACGGGGGAGATATTTGCATGGATTTTGGATGGGCGGATGAAGTTCGTTCGGCGATCACTGGTACTATTAAAAAGACCACCTTTTCGTATATACCGTATTTCCTCGAAATACCCCCCCCCTCGAAACCCCCCCCCCTCGTTTAACCCCCCCCCCCTCTCGGGAGCACTATGAAACAATCACCCCCCGGGGGGTATTTCGAGGAAATACGGTAGCCCACCATGGAAATAAGCGGACATGCGCATTTTGTATGTTACAGTGAATACGACAACTGAATGGTATGCTATTACCGCACTTTATCGAAATACCCCGTCAAATTACCCCCCAGATCTGAGCGAGTTAATAAAAAATACCCCCAGCCGAAATGAGTGTAAACAGAATCTGCGATCTGTGTGTGTCCACACACGTAAAACAATGACTGACGTAGTTCGGACAGGGCTTTTACCATCTATTTACATAAAGTCTATAGACGCTTATACAAGTCGTTTATTGTTGCGTTTTTGTTTGCCATGTCTGCGGACATTACAAACAACGAACAAGTAGTGGGAGTTCCAAAAAGACTGGCGAAATAATAACCCCCCCCCCATCGGAATACCCACCTCAAAACTTACACTCTGAAAAACTACCCCCCCGGGGGATATTTTGAGGAAATACGGAATCTTGTACTGTACTAGCAGGATTCTCTCCGACCTTCGGTCGGG
Organism: Sphaerolaimus hirsutus; assembly: GCA_964036195.1. NCBI lineage: Eukaryota > Metazoa > Nematoda > Chromadorea > Monhysterida > Sphaerolaimidae > Sphaerolaimus > Sphaerolaimus hirsutus. The sequence continues at coordinate 4,492,878 of OZ038456.1, read as the reverse complement.
TTTTGTGGTTCTCTACAATTAATACCATTGGAGAAAATATGATACTTTAGTTAAGTTTGCCCACATGCTAGGCATGTGTTTTGAAATGCGGTATGTAATCTACCAACAATAACAAGACCAATACCAAAGATGCAATGTTTTGGAATGGATTTTTGTAAACTTCTGTAAAATGGTTGGGCATGAAACTCAGTAGTAAAATGTAGACAGTTTGCGATTTGGTATGATGGTGTGCAGTGTGCATTCTGTGTGGTATAGGTTTTGTGATATGATAGTGTGGTTTTTGCAAGGTGTCAAACTTTGTTGTAATCTTCAATTGGTTACATTTGTGCTTTGCTGTTCTTTTTGTGTTTGTAAATCCTTGTGGTATAAATTGTAGAGAACCACAAAACCCAACTGAAGGTTGGAGAGAATCCTGCTATAGGTACCCACTACTCAGAGGCTTGCAAAAACTGACACCCCAATGGGGACCCCCCTCCAAATGGCACCCCCTGGGGAACCTCCCAAAAGTGGCACCCCCTGGGAACCGCCCAAAAATGGGACCCCCTAGGGCCCCACAAATATGGCACCCCCTGAGGACCACCAAAAAATGGCACCCCTTAGGGACCCCCCAAAAATGGCACCCCCTTGGGACCCCCCAAAAATAGCACCCCCTGGGGACCCCCCAAACATGGCACCCCCTAGGAACCCCCACAAAAATGGCACCCCCTGGGGACCCACCCAAAGTTGGCTCCCCCTGGGGACTCTCCAAAAATGGCACCCCCCTGGGGACCCCCCCCCCCAAAATGGCACCCCCTATGGACCCCCCCGCAAAAAAATATATAGCACCCCCTGAGGACCACCAAAAAATGGCACCCCTGGGGACCACCCAAAAAATGGCATCCCATGTGGACCCCCTTGAAATGGCACCCCCATATGTACCTCCAGAAAATGGCACCCCCTGGAGACCCCCCAAAAATGGCACCCCATGGGGACCCCCTCTAAATCCTGTAAACACAGCCCCTAGTTTGGAAACTCCTGTAAACTCAGCCCCTAATTTGGAAAATGGTATGAATATTTCAAAAAATCACTATCATCAATCCACAAATGCATCAATTCACAATTTTCAATTTTTTAGCCCCAGGGGTTAGACTTAAAAAGTTATGGTAATGTAGAGTAGAAATGGAGTGCACATTTCAAATCACTGCAATAAAAAACCCACAAATGCATCATTTCACAAATTGGAAGTTTTTGTGCCCAGGGGTTCATTATCAGGGTTTTAGTAATGTGGTGTCAAAATGGAGTGCATATTTGAAATCGCTACAATCAGAAACCCACAAACACATCATTTTATGATTTGAAAATTTTTGGCCCTGGGGGTTCATTTTCAGGGTTATGGTAATGTAGTGTCAAAATGAAGTGCATATTTCAAATCAAGGCAATCAAAAAGCCACAAATGCATCATTTCACAATTTCTAATTTATTAGCCCCATGGGTTCAATTTAAGGCTTACAGTAATGTAGAGTTGAAATTGAGTCATTTCAAATCAGTGCAATTAGAAACCTGCAAAATGCATCATTTCACAATAAGAAATTTTTGGGTCTAGGGGTTCAATTTCAGGGTTTTAGTAATGTAGTGTCAAAATGGAGTGCATATTTGAAATCGCTACAATCAGAAACCCACAAATGCATCATTTTATGATTTGAAAGTTTTTGGCTTAGGGGGTTCATTTTTATGGTTATGGTAATGTAGTGTCAAAATGAAGTGCATATTTCAAATGAGTGAAATCAGAAACCTGAAAATTTATGATTTCACAAATTGAAAGTTTTTGGCTCCAGAGGTTCATTTTCAGGGTTATGGTTATGTAGTTTTCAGGGTTATGTAGTGTCAAAATGGATTGCATATTTCAAATCAGTGCAATTAGAAACCCACATCAAATCATTTCACAATTTCTAATTTTTTAAGCCCTGGGCATATTTGAAATTGCTACACTCAGAAACCCACAAATCCATCATTTTATGGTTTGAAAGTTTTTGGCCCAGGGGGTTCATTTTTAGGGTTATGGTAATGTAGTGTCAAAATGAAGTGCATATTTCAAATGAGTGCTATCAGAAACCCGAAAATGCATCATTTCTCAAATTGAAAGTATTTGGCCCCATGGGTTCATTTTTAGGGTTATGGTAATGTAGTGTCAAAATGGAGTGCATATATCAAATTGGTGCAATCAGAGACACAAATTTGAAATCAGTGCAATCAGAAACCCAAAAATGAATGATTTCACAAATTGAAAGTTTTTGGCTCCAGAGGTTCATTTTCAGGGTTATGGTTATGTAGTTTTCAGGGTTATGTAGTGTCAAAACAGAGTGCATATTTCAAATCAGTGCAATTAGAAACCCACATTGAATCATTTCACAATTTCTAATTTTTTAAGCCCTGGGCATATTTGAAATCGCTACACTCAGAAACCCACAAATCAATCATTTTATGGTTTGAAAGTTTTTGGCCCAGGGGGTTCATTTTAGGGTTATGGTAATGTAGTGTCAAAATGAAGTGCATATTTCAAATGAGTGCAATCAGAAACCTGAAAATGCATCATTTCTCAAATTGAAAGTATTTAACCCCATGGGTCCATTTTGAGGGTTATGGTAATGTAGTGTCAAAATGGAGTGCATGTATCAAATCAGTGCAATCAGAAACCCAAATTTGAAATCAGTGCAATCAGAAACCCAAAAATGCATCATTTCACAAATTGAAAGTTTTTGGCCCCAGTGGTTCATTTTCAGGGTTATGGTAATGTAGTGTCAAAATGAAGTGCATATTTCAAATGAGTGCAATCAGAAACCCAAAAATGCATCATTTCTCAAATTGAAAGTATTTGGCCCCATGGGTTCATTAACGGGTTATGGTAATGTAGTGTCAATGGAGTGCATATATCAAATCAGTGCAATCAGAAACCTAAATTTGAAATCAGTGCAATCAGAAACCCAAAATTGCATCATTTCACAAATTGAAAGTTTTTGGCCCCAGTGGTTCATTTTCAGGGTTATGGTAATGTAGTGTCAAAATGGAGTGTATTATATATCAAATCAGTGCAATTAGAAACCCACAATGCATCATTTCACAATTTGAAAGTTTTGGCCCCATTTTGGGTTCAATTTCAGGGTTTTTGTAATGTACTGTCAGAATGGAGTGCATATTTCAAATCATTGTAATCAGTAACCCACAAATGCATTATATCACAATTTATATTTTTTAGCCCCGGGGGCCTCACTTAAGGATTATGGTAATGTTATTGTTAACTCCCATAAACTCAGCCCCTAATTTGGCAAACACCCATCAACTCAACTCCCATAAACTCGGCCTCTAATTTGTGAACTTGTGTCAACAGCCCCTTATTTTTAAACTTCTGTCAACTCAACCCTAATTTATAAACACCCATCAACTCAACCCTGAATTGTAAACTCAGCCCCTAAAAACTCAAGTCAACCCCCTATACATGTGCAATTGCATTCTTGGGAAGCAACTTTGCCATCTACTAACCCTGTTTGTCAAGATTGTGGATCGTGTTTGTAAAGGGCATTTGTACTAATAAATAGTGACTGCATTGTGTGCGAAAACACACACGAATTGGGCACAATGAGGCCTGCGATTGTGCCTCCTATCTTTTGCATTGAAGCATCCTTAGCGTGCAGTTCTCTCGAAATTGTATAGGTGGAGATAAATGGGCAGTATCTATGAACAATCACTACTTTATGCTGGTCTAGTGTAGTGCGCTCACAGAATAAATCGGGGGCGACATTTTAGGGGGGTCCACCAGAATTTTGTGTGGTCCCATTCTGTTCTATTTGTATTTATATTGTCATGTTGTTCAAGTATTTTCGTGTTTTGGGTTGGCGCTATGACCAATTTGTTTTGTAACCATGAATAGGGATATAAAAAACGTTGTTTTCTCAACGACACCGTTTTGTAAACTAAAAACAACGTTAAAAAAACCTAAACCCCAACGTACTCGAACGGCATCAAAATCGGCAGACATACAACAGAACGGGACCACACGAAATTCTGGTGGACCCCCCTAAAATGCCACCCCCAATTTACTCTATGGCTACGCTGCAATGGGCTACATTAACGTAGCCTATTTATATTCTTGCCCTGGGAATTCTCATATCACGCGGAAAAAGAAGTGCGCGTGGGAGGAAATGCGCCATGGTGAAGCCATTTGTCAAGAAAGATACGCAGCGATCGAATTCAAGAGACAAGTCAAGTGCACTTTCGCTTGTTCACGTAACTGCATGGGTATACTCGGTGGACATGATACTCTACCCTCGCACTCATTTATGTCTCACGTTGGAAGCGTGCCAATGATGATACAGCATGCGTCGTTTGTTTAAAAGTTGAAAAAAACATTGTCTTGAGTAAGCTAACGTTTAGCATTATAACAACGATTACTTCTAAATTTATAACTTTTTATGAAAATCGCATGCGTAAACAAACTGTTGGCACGCTTCCAGCGGGAACCACGCGTGCAGGGTGTAAAGTAACTGGAGTATAGACATCTTACAGGAAGAAGTAATTTATGCAAAGCATGACTCTAATAGAATAAATAATGTTTGCCGCCTTGAAGGGAAGACTCTCTCTCGTTCACACCCGCAGACGAGAAAAACTGAAAGTAAATTATCAACGTCGATTCAATTTGTACAGGATAAATGGAATAGAAGCTATCACGCAGAATAACTCGACGTATGAATAGCGATGTAAAAGCGCCAGGGGGCAGTCCCAGACCTTGTAAAATGCCCTGTAAAATGTCATGTCAAGTGTTTGAAGTCATGTAAAATGCCCCGGAAAGTAGGAAACGAACGTTTGACATTTGATATTTTACAGGGTGCGGGATTGGCACCTGGAATCTGGCGCCAAGCGCCAAAAGCGCCATGGCGCTTTTCAGACCGCCAGCGCCAAGCGCTAATGGCACCAGAAAAAATGGCGCCAAGCGCCATTAGCGCCACGGTACTTTTTGGTTTGGCGCTAGCGCCAAGCGCCAGCGCCAGGCATTTTGTTCCTGGCGCCACCCGAAAATAGTGCCAAGCGCCAAAAGTGTCACGAAGTTTCAGGCGCCAGCGCCATGACGTTTTTACATCACTACGCATGAATTTCTCGAAAATTCGTAAGAGGGCGGTTCAGTATAATCAGCGAAGCAATGACGCGGTGTTTTTGTAAAGCAACCCTCCTATGTATGTTGGACAGGCCATACGCACTGTGATTAGCGTTTCAAAACAGTTTTAAATTTTTTAAATATAAAAAATGTAAAAATCTTGTATTTTGCTATACTTTCGCGAGGCTTGTCCGGGGAGAGTTAACTAGATTTGTTTGACGTAAAGAAAATATAAAAATAATGCATTTTTATTTATTGATACCGTATTTCTTCTAATAGAACGGCATACCTCCAATAGAACGGCACCTCCAATAGAACGGCAGGGAGAAATTACGTTGAACACACAAATAAATGAAAAATGGGTGGTGGGAGCATCCAAGCTAGCTGTTCAGAACTATGATTTAGGGTTATTTTCACACTTGGTTTGGTTTGAATTGATGTTCTGATAGTAAAAGGTTGTTCATTTTTGATTAAAAACACTATGTTCAAATGAAAAATGTCTGAAAAATATTGGTGAAGAAAATAGAACGGCAGCCCCCAATAGAACGGCACCTCTAATAGAACGGCAGGTAAAAAAGTTGACGAAAAAATAGAACGGCGCTCTTCTATTAGAAGAAATACGGTACTTAAATCTCTGCATTTTTTATATTTCACTTTTGAGGTAATTTTCCGATATTATATAAAATAAAATTTTAAAAATCACCCATAAATATTTGGAAGGCTACCACTGCTGCAGTGGCTTACGCAAGTTTGAACTACAGCCGCACTGGGGGGCTTCTTTATGGGCGCGCGTAGCACGTGGTGCGCAGTCGATAAAGCGCCAGTGCAGCCACTGGAAATGTAAAAGTACTGGTACATAAATACCTCCATACAATGAACTGGGTCGTTCGGAAATTGGTGGCAAAGTGATTTTATGTGTTATTGAAATTGCCACTGCGTTGGGCCACTTTCTGATTAGTATGAGAATGTTTTGAAAAATGGTAAATTATTTTTCATGATGATACATACCGTATTTCTACTAATAGAACGGCATACCTCCAATAGAAGGGCACCTCCAATTGAACGGAAGGTTTTGGCACATTTTTGCACCCATGAACAGTGAACAGCGACCTTCTATCAGAAGAAATACAGTATTCACAGAAAATGAATTCTGTATCACACATGAATCACACAACCATTTGGGGTTGTGAGCCTAACCGACCGTAACCCGACACCCCCGCATTTTTGGACCCGAAACCCGGATCCGACCCGATGCTACCCGACCAAGACCCGAAACCTCGAAAGACTTGCCCCGGGTTGAACCCGATTCGTAATGATGGTGCATCCATGCACTTTCCCAACATTTACATTTGATTGGCAGCACGCAATACAAGGGAATGCATGGTTCGTATCGAAGTACAGGGAAGTATCTGTGGGAAGAAAATTGACCAAGCTCTGGCGCCAGTAGTTTTTAAACACACCCAGTGCAGTTGCGTATAAAAAAACTTCAGTGACACGACACACGCGCAGTTATTTATGTATCACGTTGGAAGCGTGCCAATGATAATTAAAGCATGCGATTGATCTGAAAATATTAGAAAATTCACTGTTGTGAATACGTTAGCGTAAAACCTCGAAACAGCAAAGAACTTTTTCATTTTTTTGGTGAAAATCACATGCGTTAAATATGGTTGGCACGCTTCAAACGTGAACCTTGAAGCTTGCAAGGTGTAAAGTCACTGGAGTAAAAGTCTCTGCTACGCAAAGGCAACGCCCACAGGGCAGTGACGAAAAATGTGGCGGTGACGCAGTGATTGTCACCGCCTGCTTTTGGGATGTCACCGCCACAAAATGAGATGTCTTCGCGATGACAATCACCGCCAGATTCATTGATTAGTGGTTCTGTGCAACAAAAATAATTTTTTTTGGGGAGGACATTCCATAGTAGATGCATTAGGCAGCGTGCATTCCGAAATTAGCATTCGGCGAACAAAAAAAGTGTTCTCGGGGCTGGGCCAGGCGAAACCCGCTGCACGCAGCACCCGCCTAAATTCAAATATTTGAAATACCGTATTACCTCGAATTATCCCCCCCCTTGAATTAACCCCCCCTCGAAATACCCCCCCTAAATTTCGGCTGAGGAAATAATAAACCCCCCCCTCGAAATACCCCCCCTAAAATTGAGTGTAACTTGAACGTACATGACAAATACCGCAGTTTCTGATCTGTCCTATGCAGAACACACGTTAACACTGATGATTAGGTGACGTTAGGGAAGGGTTACTGTGTATATACAGTAATATATGCCTATAAACACATATAAATCTATGTGATTGTTCGATTTTTCTACGTCTGCGTATGGGGAATTTCCGAAAATTTCTGGCGAAATAATAGACCCCCCCCTCGAATAAACCCCCCCCTCGAATAAACCCCCCCCCTCGAATTATCCCCCCCTCAAATTTTGCTGGCGAAATAATAAACCCCCTGGGGGTATTTCAAGGTAATACGGTACCTAGTATGTCACGTTTGCATACACATTTGCATGAATAAAGTGAGCATTGATCAAGTGAGTGTAGAAGCCGTTCAGTCGATGCCTTTAGGATTTTGCTTTGCACTCTGCTTTCGCAATGCATTTTTGTGAAGAATATATTTTATGCTTAGATGTTCGGCACTTTGTAACACTATTGATAAACGCTCTACAGGAAAGTGTTTTAATTTTAAGTAATTTTTCTCAAATGACTTCGAATTTTGAAAAATTTCAAGTATGCTTTTCAAATCGAGTTTCCAATTCAATTTGAAAAATTCCAAAATTTAGAAAATTTGTCAAGTTTCGTTACTTTTTACCCAGTTTTTACCCACCTTCAAAACCACTATTGTGCCGTGCCTATTATTGCCCATTTTTAGACTATTGTTGGCTATATATGTGCTTATATACCTATTTTAGTCATTTTCACCTATTTTTAGCGATTTTTCTCACTTTTTCTCATTCTATGACTTAAAAAGACTATTTATTGTCACCGCCTCTAGAATACCTGTCACTCACTGTCACTGCCAGAAATTTGGAACATTTTTCGTCTATGCCACAGGGTCTATGCAATTACGTGGTTTGAATTGTCATAAAGGGAACACGTCTATTGGAGTTTGCAAACATTTACCCCCCACCCCTCCCCCCCCCTAAATATGTACCGATGCCGCAGTAGCACTGAAGCACGTAATATAAATAGCATGCTAACACGGTTATATCTTAATTCGCGCAATTCCACACACAACCCAGCCCGGTGCGTTTTTCACCTGTCGCTCTGTCAATTAATTTTCCCTTGTCATCATAAAAACAAAGTTTGTTTACACTCTGACAATGTTTATTTTCCCCCGGCTGTCAGATGGTAAAAAGTGGCATACAGTGAAGCACTCCAGCTAAGTGCCACTTAAAGTGGTTGATCTGATTTTTTTCTTCAACTTATTAGCGGTTCTGTCAATCTAGATTTACGCAGTTATGTTTGCACTTTTTTATAAATACTTTGAAACTTATCCGATTTCAGTGGTATGTAACTTTTCTGTAACTTATATTTATGGACAACTATGAGTGCACGACCAATTTCAGACGTCAGTGCGTTTGCAATGCTTACCCCAGTTCAATATTATCACAAGCGACAATGATGCAAATGCACGTTGGAATAACCCTGGTGCCGCTGTTAAATCGTTTCCGGTTAGGAAATACACTGCTTGACAGGTTGTTGAGAGTGTGATTCTGCATATACCGTATGACCAAGGCTCATTCCGAATGTATACCCGCCCCGAATGTATACCCGCACCGAATGGAAGCATACCCGCTCCGAAGGTAAGCCCGGCCCGAAGGTAACTGATGCTACCTTCGGGCCGGGCTTACCTTCGGAGCGGGTATACATTCGGACCGGGTATTCATTCGGGCCGGGTTGGAGATTAGTGGGGGGGGCACGACTGGCGGCGCATGTGCACCCATCGGCGCGGTGCGGCAAACACAAAGGGCAAATAACAATACAAATGAGGCCCAACAATGCATGGCTCTTTATATTTTGCCGCCAAGACCGCAACCGATGTTTGATGTGTGATGAGTGACCCCCCCACGGTTCGGCATGCGATTCGGTGTCTTTTCGAGCAACATTTCTGCAACATGATCTGCCGGCATTTAATCGAACAGAAAACGACATCTTGGAAAATGATCTGCCATTGAAACGAAAACGATCTGTGAAAACATTTTGGGGTATCTTTACTCCTCATTTTGGGTATAATTTTCATCTGCTAGTTTTCAACGTACCGTATTACCTCGAATTATCCCCCCCTTGAATTAACCCCCCCCCCCCTCAAATTAACCCCCCCTCAAAATGGGCTGGGGAAATAATAAACCCCCCCTCGAGATACCCCCCCCTTCGGAATGATGTACGTCATGTACATAATTGTGATGAAGCCACCGAAGTCAGCGTCTTCTACCACCGAATCCAGCAGCTCCAAGACCGTAGTGAGAAACGGCCTTTAGAGTGGTTGATTTCCCGTTGTAGCCGAACGTCCACTTGTCGACAGCCAAGTTGAGTTTATTTCGTAGTTGCGTGTTGAAAGGGGTTCAATATTGTTTCAGGTACTTTATTTGATCAGATACAGCCACATATAAAAGCGCAAAGCCTAGCGAGCTTCCTAGTCGAAGTTTCTATCGCTAGCTTATTTTCGTTCAGAAGCTTGGGGTCCGCAGACTCAAGTAAAAACTCTCAAAGTAGCTAAGACACGGAAATCACGTATAGAAAAACAGCTACAGTAATTTCCTAATACAAATGCACAAATAAGACATAAATGCAACAAATAAACACATCTAGCCGAAACAGTTGCCTTATACTGCGCGTGCATACATTCAAATAATTATGGTAAAGAAATACCAGGTACAAATTGGGCTAATGGAAAAACTATTAATCTTGAGGTGCGAAGTCGGCAAACTCGGCCGATTTACTAATTTGCTTCAATTTGTCAGAAAACATTGACGCACATTGGAACTAATAAATTAGGGTTTGAAACTGTAAATAGTAGTGCAAATGTTCCTAATGACGTAAATAGAATAAGGTATATTCAACATGATTATAATAATCACTTCCTGGAAACGTATGTTGAATAGTCTAGCAAATTGGGACTTATTTGAGGTAAATGGGTATTGTAATTGAGCAGAGTTTATAATATAGTCAATTGAGCAAGGTATTATAATTATTAAGTAAATATAAATAGTTGTGAACAGGGTTATGACAATTATACCTATGCGAAGGGCTTTGTAAAGTAAATGCTAGTTGCACGCAGGGCACCATTTCTCTATTAGGACGCTGGCCTAGATAATTACGCAGCACGTAAATATTTACAAGATTTGACTTTTGTAAACTGCAAGTAAACTATGCAAATGTATGTATAATCATGATCAGAAAATTACGGCGAGTTGAATGAGCCTAATTTTATATTAATACACCTAATAATAACATATTTGACCTTTTAACCTAAACATTCCACATAAACCTATCAATAACTTATAGAGCACTTTCCTAATCGAATATTCTCCATGGGTAAATAATATAGTGCAGGAAATACAATTTGATATTTTGCGTGGTAAATAAATATAGTGCATGAAAAGTAAAATAGTGCAAATAAGTAAATATGCGAATATGAGCCTAATTATCAATTCTCTGTATTTCTTTATCCATCCATTTTGCCACGGTCAGCACACTCCGGGCGGAAGAATTGCTGCACCCCGTTGTTGCAGCAACGTCACATGTTGGTGGTGGTGGGTGCCAACGTGATGAGTGGCGTTTCCACAGTCGCCTCGGTGGTGAACGTGGTCGTACGCGAAGTCGTGGGCGTGCGTGAAGTTGCAGGTCCGGTTGCTGGTGATGCCAACGCCGACCTAGCCTGATGATGAAGCAGGTAGTTGCCCGTGTCGCTTCCTGCTCGTTCGCGTGAGGTGAATTTGCGGATATCGGGCATGTGAACACTGTCTCTGTTCCTGGCTCTGACTTGTCCTTCATCAGCTGAACTTTCATCTGGTTGAACGTATGCTGATAGTGACTTTGCCATTCTGTCCTCTGTTTCTGCTCTCCTGGCAAATCTGACGGACTGTGTTGAGTTGGATCTGGCTCTCCTCTTGATTGCTGGTCTCAACTCTGTCTTGCGCACTTTTCTTTGTGGATAATTGGTCTCTTTCTGAGTTGATTTCTTGATAGTGTATCTGATGGCTCTGAAGCATAGCCATATGCATTTGAATGGACACACTATGCATTTCCATATGCATGTGTATACACACGGTGGAATCACTGGTTTCCCTGTGGCAATCCTCCAATTGTACCACAGGTATCCTGCAGCTACAATTCCGGCTATCAGGATTGTGATCCCCAGCAGCATTGCGATTGTGTTGATGATCACTTGAAAGGGTCCTTTCAGCATTCCTCCCATAAAGTTGGTGTACCCTTTTGATACTCCAGATATATAATGACCATATGCTTTGCCGATTCCTGCTGCTGTCTGTCCAATTCCAGCTCCAATGCCTTCTATTGAATTTCTGATCACTCTGGGATCCAATGACATATCTGCTGTGTAATCGATCAACTGGTTCTGCACATGCTCTAAGTTCTGTAATCTCTGAATCTGGCCTCTGACATCCATGAAATTGGTCGCTCTGTTGACAATGTTGGTGAACAGGTGAGGCGCATCAAACGTGAAGGCCTGCCATTGTCCTTTCCATGTCATTTCAATCGGTGTCTCTGTGACGTGCACCATTCCATGTGCGGACTTCCATTGTCCATGTTCATTTCTGTACAGGTGCGGTGTGGTGTGGCTGCAGTCCTCTTCTGGTGATTTCTCTACCAAGTCTCTGCTGCCTGGGCTCTTGAACCACAAGGGCCCATCTTTGTCCAACCTCATTGGTGTGTATTTGTAACATGTCTCTCCCACTTTTCCCGTTTGATAAATTATGTATGGCTGCACTTCCTTGCATTCCCAAAACATAATTGCTTCTCCAGCCCATTCTGCATGAACATCCTGTCTTCCCAGCATGGCTCGAATCCCCAGTGTTGGATCGATGCGGAAAAGCTGAGTCAACATGTCCAGCTGGTTCTTGCGAAGTTGACATAACTGATGCCATACAATCGCAAATTGTGCCTGAGTCATCTCTCTGACCACATGTTGCAGGAACTGAAACTTGGAGTTTCTGTCGTCCAATCTGGCATACAATGTTCCACTGATTGTTGACTCTCTCGCCTCCACTATCTTTCCTGGCATTGCCCATTCCACAGGCACATCTTCTCTTCTGTCAAACTGGATGAATACACCTCCTTGATCGGTGTAGTATGTGTCTCCTGGAACACATTCTGAGCCAATTGGCCTCTTTGTCTTGTTGCTGTGGGAGTATGCTGCTTGCAATTTTGACACAATAATTGTCTGGCCAGATATCTCTGACTTGAATCTGCCAATTCTCTCATATGCACATTGATGCTTGAAGTTCTCTGTATCCCACACTGTAATTCCATAATTGTGGTCTCTGCAATGTCCCATCATGGCTCTGCACTGGCTGAAATCTTGCAAGTCGCTGATTACAGTCTTTCCATCAAGTGAAGCCACGGTTCCTTCTTCCATGTAGAAGTTACTGACGACATTCTCTTTGTCATGACAACACCATGAATATTCCACTTTCAAGGTTTGATTGGTTGTCCACACTCTGGGCTCCATTTCCACCAAAGGTGTTCCTCTGAACATCTTGTGAATTCTTGCATAGTTACAGGCTACCACGCCAACTTGCTGGTATTTCTCAAAATTGCCTGTAATGCCTTTCGCTCCCCAGAAACTGGTGTGTGTGATGATTTCTTTGATTCTGATGTAGCATCTGTATGCTTTCTCTTTCTGTGGAATCTGTCTCTGTGCATAAAGTGTAACTTTCATTGCCTTGACAAAATTCCTTGGTGGGATATGGCACTGCACTTCTTCAGGAACTGTAAGCGCATGTCCATGCCTTCCACTGGTGCAAATCTGATACTTCTGGCTTTGTGAATTGATCACCTGTTCTACAGGATGATCTTTGATTGCATCCTTGAATCTCTCATAAGTCTGCATTTCTCTGACAGATTTTGGTGGCCATTCTGAAGGCAAAGGCGGCAATCCGTGATGCGCTGCCAATGATGGTGGCCTTACTGTCGAGGTTTCCAGAACGTATGTTCTGGAAAATACTTCGCTGTAAGCTTTGCCAGCTTTTCTCAGCGTTGCTGACTCTGACATGCCTGTCAGCATCAACACCATGCACAGCATTCCAATCACCAAACTGCTGGTGGTTGCTGTGGCTTTCCCTGTCGCACTCCTCAGGACTCTATCCGATGCTGAGTTCCTCTGAGCAGGGTTTTGAACAGGGTTTGATACAGAGTCTCTGTTCGAGCTCTGATTTCTGACATGTTTCTGGACAATTGCTGGGTCCAGTAGATCCACTTTGACTGTCACTGCTGTCTCTGGGATATCCATTGTCTTTGAATTGATTTCCAACGGATACAATTGATTGAGTGGTCTGCTGACCACATTTCTGTTGGCAGTTCTGACTTTTGCTGAGCGAATCTGTCCATCTTTGCTGGGCTCTAACTGCTCGATGCAACCCATCCTCCATGCACCTCTGGGCATGTTCTCTTCATAAATCAGCACAACTTCATTCACTTTGGGTTCTTGAGTCGCTGTCAATCTGCCATGTTTGTGTGTCACCTGAGTCCTTTCCCTCAAGCTCGGGATATACTCTTGATGCCACAAGTCCCAGAACTTATCCAAAGTTTGCTGGGTTGTCTCCCAATATTTCTGCAGTTTCGCTGCGTTATCCATTCTGGGCACAAATTCTCCATCTTTGTCTGCGTCAAACTGTGGTGCTCCAATCTGACCTTCCCCTGTCAGGAAGTCTTTTGGCGTCAGCACTCTGAGGCTCTTTACATCACCATAGATGTAAGAGATTGGCCTGCTGTTGATCACTGCTTCGACTTCTGGCAGAAGTGTCAACAATTCTTGCAGGGTTAACATTCTGTGCCCCACAGCTGCCTTGAAATGTTTCTTGGTGATGCCCACCATTCTCTCATAGACACCTCCCTGCCATGGTGCCATAGGAGTAGTCATGTTCCACTGGATTTGTTGCTGTGAGCAGTAAGTCTGTATTGCTCCACTTTTGACCATTTCTGACCATTCCTTTCCAGTATTGATGGCCTTGTCAGTGTTTGTGTTGAGCACTTTCTCTGTCAATTTGAATTGCGTCGCATTGTCTGAAATAACTGCTTCAGGTTTTCCACGCCTGGCGATGAATCTCCTGACTGCGTTCAGGAATTCCTGTGCTGTCATGTCCAGCACACTTTCCAGGTGAACTGCACGTGTCACCATGCATGTGAACAAACAGATCCACATTTTCCTGTGATCTTTGTCCACTTTGTACCAAACTGGTCCCAAATAATCCAAGCCCGTATACTGGAACGGTCTGGCTCTCTGAACTCTGGTTTCTGGCAAATCTGGCATTGGTGGAAGCTGGTACGGCTTCGCTCCCAATTTCTTACAGGTTGGGCAGGTTCTCGTCACATTGTAGATCACCCGTCTGCCCTGTGTAATCCAGTACTTTTGTCTGATCGCTGCCAATGTATGTTGCACTCCTGCGTGCATCAACTTCTCATGCTGGTCTCTGACGATCAGCTGAGTCACTGTAGCCGTTGCTGGCAACAGTATGAGTGGCACTGTGACCTCCTGTGGGTCTGTATGCTCCATTCTGCCGTGGCACTTCAGGATTCCATCCTGATGCATTTGCACATTGAGCCATTTGATCAACTGCTGGTCTGCAGCTGCTTTCTTGCCATCCTGGCTGCCTTTGCTGTGGCCTGTTGCCAGAATCTCTGCCACTCTTTTGTAATGATTTTGTTGCGTCACTTTGATCCAATATTTCAACGCAATCTCTCTCTCTTCAATGCTGATAATTCCCTGTGGTTTCATTGTACCACAGATACTTTCCATGATTTCTGACAGTCCACTCCGACTGCCACTTCTGCTGCGCTTTTTGTGCATCTGTCGCACAAATCTCATCACGTATACTGTGGAATCCAGTAACTTTGTCAGTGACGAGAATCTCTGAATCTCAATTCCCAATGGGTTGCTTTGCTTGCTTTCGTCAGCTTGCACATTGCTGGCATCTGGGTCACTGACCACTTGCTGTGTGGCGCCTAGGTAAATTGGACTGGCTTTTGGGAACTTGAGCTCTTCTTTCTTGATTTCTGCCATTACTTCTGGCGTAACTGGCTCCACTTTTGGCTCTGGCCACTCTCCAGTCATTAGCCATTCTGGCCCCTTCCACCACAGGTTACTGCCTTCCAACTCTGACATATTCATGCCTCTTGTGGCCATGTCAGCTGGGTTCTCCAGTCCTGTGATGTGTCTGATGTGCATGTTCTCTGTCTCACTCTGAATTTTCCTGATTTCATCCAATCTGTTCTTGACAAAACATGCCAGTGGCTTCGCTGTTGTCAGCCACTTCAGACAACAGGTTGAATCTGACCATACAACTGTTTGACTGAATTTGACGTCCTTGAGCTCTTTGTGAATAAACTTTGACATTCTGCTGCCGATCAACATTGCCAACAATTCCAGCCGTGGAATTGTCACTTCTGGTTTCTTTGGAGCGAGTCTCAATCTGGAGTACAGCAGGCTTGATGTGCCGCTGTCATTTTTTATTTCCTGGCATATGTATGCCGCTGCGCTGTATGCCATTGCTGAGGCATCAACGAAAATGTGCAGTTGTGCATCTGCACCACTCTGATAATTCAAATTTCTGTTGAACTTGATCTGTCCAACTTTGAGCAATTCTGTCTCCAATTGCTGCCAAATTGTTGTCTGTTCCTCAGACAGGGGCGTATCCCACTCTTTGGCACTTGGTCCTGAATGCCATAAAGTCTGCAAAAATCTCTTTGCTGGCAGTAGGACAGGACTGACGAGTCCCATTGGATCAAAACATCCCGCAGTCACCTTTGCAACTGTCCTTTTCGTGGGAAGTTTGACCTTCTGGTCAGTTTCTGATAATTGTGATTGCTGAACTGTCTTTGGCGTTTTCAGCCACATCTGGTCGCTCTCTGTGTCCCATTTCATTCCTAGGACTGTTGTGACAATTTCCTTGGCTACATCTGACTCTGCCAATTGCCAAGTAAAGCTCTTATTGTTGCTGTTCCATTCTCTCAGATTCATCTGTGCCTCTGTGAACAGCACTTTGGATTCCTGGTACAATTCGATTGCTTTCTGCTCTGTGTCCACACTGAGGATCAAATTATCCACATACAGATTTTCATCGATCAATTTTGCATTTTCTGTGCCAGCTTGATTCAGGTGGTATCTGACTGTCAGCGCCAGCAGCGCTGGGCTGCAGATTATACCAAATGGTACTCTGGCAAATCTGTAAATCTGAATGTTGTCCTCCATAGATGGTTTCGTGGGATCCTTGTACCACAGAAATCTTGTCACATCTCTGTCACTGTCCTGCAGACTAATCTGCAGAAATGCTTTCTCTATGTCTGCGACCAGTGCAATTCTATGCAATCGGAATCGCATCAGCATCCCTACCAGCTGTGGTAGTATAACTGGACCGCGGTACATGCACTCATTCAAGCTTGGCATGCCTGGCGGTTTCGCTGAGGCATCATATACCTCTCTGACCTTTGTGGTAGTTTTCTCTGGCGTTATCACTGGTTGATGAGGCAAAATATGGAATTTTCTGCCATCCATAATATCCTCTTGAACTTTCTCAATCACTCCTTGCTCCTCTTGTGCTTTCATGATTGCCTGAATTTTCTCCAGTAATTCTGGGTCTCTCTTGAGCCTGTTGGTGAGGTATCTGAACCTCTTGAACGCCATTGCTTTGTTATCTGGGAGTTCATGCAAATTCGGTTTGTACATGAACTTTACAGAGTATCGTCCATCTGGGTTTCTCTGTACACTCTCATTGAATTGCTTTATGGCCTCATCATCCTCGACGAGGTCTGGCTGATCCATTATGCCAATGGTATCTAGTCTATCCATGTCTTTGACATTTGGTACAGGAGCAATTGACAACGGTGCTTCCTCGTACCACTTTTCTCTCTGAATTTGATGCACAATTGTGTTGACCACCACCGGATATGCACCATCCGTGGTCCATTGATTTCTGTTGCTCGTCAGCTGCCCACCTCCCATCAGCAATCCCAATTCTGATGGAATGACATACAATCCTGACGGAAGTCTGGTGGTGCTGGTGTTTCTGGACATCAAGTCCCAAAAATAATTCAAGCCTACTATAATGTCTGGCTTGAACTTGCACTCTGTCCCTTTTTCCTTGGGAATTCTGTCTGCAAAGTAACTCTCATCCGGGAAGTACTTCTGCAGGTACTTTTCGTCCTGTTCTGATACAGGCACTTTGATTTGTTCTGTGGTCAACGTCGGGACCACATCAGCCACCATATCAACTTTCTGGCCATTCCTGAGTCGCATTCTGAATTCCACTTGCTGTACTACTTTATAGTGCGGCTTTTCATTTCCGAATGTGTACACCTGGATGTGATGTTCACCTGTACTCTTCAAATTGAGTTTCTTGGCCACTTTCTCTGACATGTACGTTCCTTGGGATCCTGTGTCCAGGAACGCTTGAATCTGTAGTGGTGGCTGTTCAGGCTCCATCTCTGTATCCATTTCTGAAGCCTCAATCACGGTTCTGGCTGTCATCAGCATTGACATATTTCTGTTTACTGACAGATTCACTGACGTATTCTGTTGCTTTGTATTTGGTTCTGTAACCACTGTGCTGGATATGGTTTCTGTCTCTACCATTTCTGGTCCAGCTTCTTCCACAGTGACACAATTCACTGTAGCCTTTCTCTGTTGGCTCTGTGCTGGTCGACCGGCCGTCGGCACAGACTTTCTGCCATTGTTTGCTGATTGCTGGCCATTCTGTTGACCATTCGCTCTGAACGCTGGAATTTGCCGTCCAGCGTTTCCATTGCCATTGTCACCAAATTTCTCTGGGCACACCGCAGTGTGGTGCCTATTGGACTTGCAATAGAAGCAACTTCTCGTAAATTGACATTGATTCATGTAATGCCCTTTCTGCAGGCATCTCAGGCATCGCTCTGCCTTTGACAAAATCACTCTCCTTTCTCTGGCAGTTTTGAACTTTGGACACTTATCGTTAAAGTGTAATTGCTGTGTGTCATTGCAGAACACACACGGCCTCCCAGGATTCATGAATCCAGCCTGTGGTGCACTCTGACCATTCTGGATCACAGACATGCTCCCTGTGCTGGTCCTTGGGTTCTCTGGCCCTCTGAATCGATTCCCATTGCCTTGGAATCAATTATTGAATTGCTGTGCGCGTGGATTATTCCCGAATCCCTGGCGCGATTGCTGAACTGGTGCCTCAGTTTGCTGTGCGTGCTGTACAGCCTCACTGAGCGCTAGCTGCTTGCCAAACAGCTTTCTGAAATTTTCCACCGTCAAGGCTTCCTCAGTTCCCTGTTCCTTCTGGATTTCTCTGAGAACCTCGGGTGGCACTTTCTGTTGCAGCTGGCTCAACAGCATTGGATGTTCCACTGATTCGCCCAGTGACTCCAACTGCTGGAGCAGCCTTTCAATTGCATCAAACAAAATTCTCATATCCTGACAGGTATTCCTGGCCTGTCGCAACTTCATGATATTACTCATCAGCGTGTTTCTGACTACAACTGGCTGGTCATATCTTTTCTTGAGCATTGCAATTGCAGGTGCATAATTTTCTGCGGTCACACTCAATCCACTGATCATGCCAAATGCTGAGCCTTTCAGCAAGCTCCTCAAGTATGAAAACTTGGAAATGTCCTCCAAATCTGTTCGATTGTGAATGTGGGATTCGAACATTTGCCACCATGATCGAAATTTGACAATTTCCCCAGTAAACTGTTCCACTTCCAGTTTCTGTAATTTGACGCTCTTTGCTGTGGTTGCATTGGTTGAACTGGCCCCCGGAGCAGCTCCCTGAGCTGTCAGAGCCATCTGGGCAGCCATCTGCTGTATGAATGCTGTATTGACTTCATACATGGTATTTCCGCTCTGTTGCTGGATCATGTCTTGCAACTCTTCGATGTATACATTCATGGCTGCCATTTTCTGTGTCACCAAGTCTGACATATTTGCATATTCCTCATATGAGTCTTGGTATATCTTCTGTTCTTGTTCCAACTGGTCGGGTTCGTCAATGTCCTTGACGATGTCCCTCCATGCGTCAAATTGAGTTCTCACTGCAGTCATTGCACTTTCCAATTTTGCACCCTCCTGTTTGATAGTTGCAATCACTCTTCTCATCTCTGTTCTCTTATCTTCCTTTGATGCTTCCGCAAATAGCTCCAGGTCATATTTGGCAAATTCTCTTGCCAATCTGCTTTCCACCCTGTGCTTTGCTGGCCCCAGGGTCTTTCTGATGTGACCTGTTGGCGAAACCATTTTTGCTGATGAATTTTCCTTCACTGTTTCTCTTTATAGTGCGTCGCCTGTGACGCTTGTGACGCTTCTCTGCGTCTTTCTGTGCAGTGCTCTGTGCACCACGGATTTGTTGTGCCACGCACAATACCAATGCAGTCCTACAGGCCCCTGACGTGTTCTCACGCGTTGACCTTTACTGCACTGGCACCAGATGTGTTCCTAAAGCCCCTGACGTGATTGTTTACACGCGTTGACTTCAACACACCGGTCAAATCCACCTGGACAATAAACAATTTATTTGCCCAGCAGTGTGCGCCCAAGGAGGGTCCGTACACACTCTTTCTGAGCGCTCTGGCGCTCTTTCTGGCACGCCTGTGTGCTTTGTGACCACGCCGGCCACTTGCTTTCCTGAGCAGCTCCTGTGCCGCTGTGCGCAGTGCTGCGCTTGCCGTGTCGCCCGTGACACGTTTCTGTGCACTCTGGTGCACTTTCTGATTCTGGGCAGTGTTTCTGTACACTGCTCTGCAATTGCGCCTGTGCAATGCAGAATTTCTGGCACTTTTATGCTGTCTGATCTGATGGTACCGAGCAGGCACAGCGTGTATATTTGATGGGAGCTCCGCAAAGCCCCTACACGCTACCAAGTATCCTAATACTTGGTTTTCAAATCCACTCTCTGTCAGCTACAGCCCTCTGTCAGCTACAGCCCTTTGTACACTGATACCCCTACTTTTGCACTTCCGAGGTATGAGTCCACTCTTACCCAGTGGAGCGAGGGACCTCCGCGAATGCCCAAAAACAGCCCTTTGACTAGCGTGGCTTTGTGGCGATCCTGTCTCCGTCAGGTCACCCTCCCTTGGCATAGGAAGGACGTGCGAGCGGTCACTGGCGTCCGGATAACCAGGAGCGTCCAGCGAAAGTTTGACCACCGTCCGACAATGACTCCTTGTCAAATGCCGGTGCCGCCCAGCGTCTAGCACCTTGCCAGAACACTGGTGAAAGCTGCCTGAAATCCTGACAGGCTTGTCAGAACTCCAGTGTCCTCCGCGCGTGAGCGTAGAACCGCTCCCAGGATGTAGACAGGAGTGCCGTGACTTTGGCACAATGCTGTCTGCAAATCAACAGCCAACGCTCAGCCAAGGCCAATTGATGTTCAGCAGGACTTTTGAAGTTCTGCCAACTGCCGCACAATGTCCGTTCCGGCTTGGTGATAGCACAATGTCATGCAATCACCCTGCTCGCTGCGCCATGTGATGAAGCCACCGAAGTCAGCGTCTTCTACCACCGAATCCAGCAGCTCCAAGACCGTAGTGAGAAACGGCCTTTAGAGTGGTTGATTTCCCGTTGTAGCCGAACGTCCACTTGTCGACAGCCAAGTTGAGTTTATTTCGTAGTTGCGTGTTGAAAGGGGTTCAATATTGTTTCAGGTACTTTATTTGATCAGATACAGCCACATATAAAAGCGCAAAGCCTAGCGAGCTTCCTAGTCGAAGTTTCTATCGCTAGCTTATTTTCGTTCAGAAGCTTGGGGTCCGCAGACTCAAGTAAAAACTCTCAAAGTAGCTAAGACACGGAAATCACGTATAGAAAAACAGCTACAGTAATTTCCTAATACAAATGCACAAATAAGACATAAATGCAACAAATAAACACATCTAGCCGAAACAGTTGCCTTATACTGCGCGTGCATACATTCAAATAATTATGGTAAAGAAATACCAGGTACAAATTGGGCTAATGGAAAAACTATTAATCTTGAGGTGCGAAGTCGGCAAACTCGGCCGATTTACTAATTTGCTTCAATTTGTCAGAAAACATTGACGCACATTGGAACTAATAAATTAGGGTTTGAAACTGTAAATAGTAGTGCAAATGTTCCTAATGACGTAAATAGAATAAGGTATATTCAACATGATTATAATAATCACTTCCTGGAAACGTATGTTGAATAGTCTAGCAAATTGGGACTTATTTGAGGTAAATGGGTATTGTAATTGAGCAGAGTTTATAATATAGTCAATTGAGCAAGGTATTATAATTATTAAGTAAATATAAATAGTTGTGAACAGGGTTATGACAATTATACCTATGCGAAGGGCTTTGTAAAGTAAATGCTAGTTGCACGCAGGGCACCATTTCTCTATTAGGACGCTGGCCTAGATAATTACGCAGCACGTAAATATTTACAAGATTTGACTTTTGTAAACTGCAAGTAAACTATGCAAATGTATGTATAATCATGATCAGAAAATTACGGCGAGTTGAATGAGCCTAATTTTATATTAATACACCTAATAATAACATATTTGACCTTTTAACCTAAACATTCCACATAAACCTATCAATAACTTATAGAGCACTTTCCTAATCGAATATTCTCCATGGGTAAATAATATAGTGCAGGAAATACAATTTGATATTTTGCGTGGTAAATAAATATAGTGCATGAAAAGTAAAATAGTGCAAATAAGTAAATATGCGAATATGAGCCTAATTATCAATTCTCTGTATTTCTTTATCCATCCATTTTGCCACGGTCAGCACAATAATAAATACATCATGTACGCAATGTACATGATGTATATTACTGTTAATTTGCATTGCAGCTACACATAGAGTAGTTTGTGTAGGTATCTATGTTTTTATGTCCAAATATATCCTGTTTGGACACATTTATTACCGATTTTGGGTACGCAAATGCCTACTATTTACTACGATCCTTACGAAAATTTCTGACGAAATAATAAACCCCCCCCCCTCGAATAAACCCCCCCTCGAATTAACCCCCCCTCAAATTTTGCTGGCGAAATAATAAACCCCCATGGGGGTATTTCGAGGTAATACGGTATTCGTGAAAACGACATGAAACTAGCAGCTGAAATAAAAACCCAAAATTGAAATCTGGTACAAAATTTCAATTTCGGGTTTCAATTTCAACTGCTAGTTCCATGTTGTTTTCACAAAAATGATGAAAACTAGCAGATGAAAATGATACCCGAAATGAGTTGAAATTCAATTTCGGGTATCATGTTCAACTGCTAGTTTTCAACATTTTTGTGAAAACAACATGAAACTAGCAGTTGAAATTGAAACCCGAAATTGAAATTTTGTATAAAATTTCAATTTCGGGTTTTAATTTCAACTGCTAGTTTCATGTTGTTGTCACAAAAATGTTGAAAACTAGCAGATGAAAATGATACCCGAAATGAGTTGAAATTCAATTTCGGGTATCATTTTGTATTGTTATTTGCCCTTTGTGTTTGCCGCACCGCGCCGTTGGGTGCACACGCGCCGCCAGTCGTGCCCCCCCCCCTCCGCTTATCTCCAACCCGGCCCGAATGAATACCCGCTCCGAATGTATACCCGCTCTGAAGGTAAGCCCGGCCCGAAGGTAGCATCAGTTACCTTCGGGCCGGGCTTACCTTCGGAGCGGGTATGCTTCCATTCGGGGCGGGTATACATTCGGGGCGGGTTTACATTCGGAGAGGCACAGGCTCATACCGTATTTCCTTGAATTATCCCCTCTTTGAATTGACCCCCCCCCCCCTCGTACTACCCATAGGTCTGAGCGCCCTGTGGGAAAAATACCCCCCCCCTCGAAATAGCCCCCGTTTCGAACAACGTACATCACGTATGCAATGTACATATATGATGTATTAATTGCTGCCAGGATGCATTGCAGCTACACGTACACTAGTTTGTGTAGATATATCCCTATTTATTTATGTCCAAATTTATCCTGTTTGGTATCATTCATTATCACTACCAGTTTTTGGTAAGTTACGGCCTATTTTTACTACGATCCTTTAAGAAATGTTCTGACCAAATAATACCCCCCTTGAATAACCCATTCTAGTTAACCCCCTCAAAATTTGCTGGCGAAATAACAAACTCCCCAGGGGGGATTTCGTTAAAATACGGTATACGTGGGTAAATGTGTTCTTTGCGACGAGACATTCCGCTAATTTACGGCACCATCTGGCTTATTGTCAGATGCTAGTGCAATTTAATCGCATAAAGTCGGGTAAAGGAAAAAGAAAATGAACAACACAGTAAATACTAGATAAATTAACATGCTGAGCGCTCTGACACTGTCAAATTCCCAGTAAAGCAAACCGTTAAATAGCATATAGTTGAGACAGAATTCATATGGCAATTTTTTTAACATTTTTTTCCAATTAAAGTGCCACAGTGCCACATACACATAACCATCTGCTGTCCACCCTTAGAATGTTCCTTGACCCACACATGGCACAGAGGCACATGCGGCCAGTCCACTAAATTTAAAATTTTCATTTTTAATGAACGTAAATATTGGATACAGATCATAATATAAGATATTGGACAGCTACGACCAGAACAATAAGACTCAACTTTTATGAACCATGAACAAACCGGGTATATATGTTACTACACTAAGAATCTATGTAATTACATATTCATGAACTCAGGGGCAGTCACCCTGCCTGGGCACATGTATCCAACCCCCATGTAACCCACCAATGTATTTAAACGTTGTGCACATGCATTGCATGACTCAAGCAACATTTCAAATTTTTGACAACATTAATCATGCGGCACGCGCAGCTTCCACACCGCCCACGAGCGACATCACATTCTATACATTACATGAGCAGGTGCCAGTTCCGCAAGTGGACAAGTGAGAAGTGAAATGGCAAAAGCGAAGTAAAAGCGCAAAGGCCAAGTGAAATGGCAAGTGAATTGGCAAGTGAAATAGCAAAAGCGAATAGAAATTACTTTTTATATTTTTTTACTTCAAACGCCAAGCGGTTCCAGGGTTATAAGCACATGCTCGTGGGGGGACGACCCCCCCCCCCTAAAATGCTACCCCCAATTACAGCTATGGGTGCCGGCCCCGGCCGTTCACCGACACCCGTATACACTAAATCGTCGAATAAGACCCCAGGGGCCAGATTTAATTCTCCCTACAGATTTGTAGGGTAGGGCGTACACCCGATAGATTTTTTAAAAGTTCAGCCGCATCGACGCACATGCACCGAGAGCAAGGCGGTTTGTAAAATATACGAAACCATCCCTTAAGGTCGCCGATTTTGCAATATGACATAGGTATATCACTTCGATTTTGGCACGGAAATCATGATTTCGTCATTTCTTGGCCGTCGGCCAATTCGTTTTTTAATTTATTTTGTCGGGCGGGTTACTCGCATAAGTCGCGCTTTTGTGTAGTCAGGTGGTCACTTTTTTAGTGTTCACTGTCTGCAACCGAAACCATGAGGGCAGCGACAAGAAAGAAATGCATGCACGGGCGTACAAAAGCGCGACTTATGCGAGTAACCCGCCCGACAAAATAAAATAAAAAGCGAATTGGCAGACGGCCAAGAAATGACGAAATAGTGATTTCCGGGCCAAAATCGACGCGATATACGTCATATTGCAATATCGGCGACCTTAAGGGATCGTTTTGTATATTTTACAAACCGCCTTGCTCTCGGTGCATGTGCGTCGATGCGGCTGAACTTTAAAAAATCTATCGGGCGTACGTCCTACCCTACAAATCTGTAGGGAGAATTAAATCTGGCCCCTGGAGAGTAATTTTTTCCTCAGACGTTTTGGGGGGGGGGGGTATTCAAGGGGGGGGGAGTTATTTTTTCCTCAGAAAACTTGGACTTAATTCATTGTATAGGTGTTTTTTCTACGCCTCGCCAAAAGGGGGAGTTATTCGAGGGGGTCTTATTAGAGGATTTGCAGAATTTACAACCTGTTCCAACCCGTTTAAAAATCTCGCAGCCACACTAACCTTTCAATCCAGTCAGCAGTGAATTTTTATTGCCGATCGCTTTCCCATTCGAATTCATCCCATTTTTAGTCGATTTATTGCCGTTCATAACTGGGTCTTTTTTAGTTAGCTAAATAGATAACGGTAATAAATTTTTAAAAAGTCTATATCCAGGCTAGGAAATCAGATTGTTTGTGGACAAAAGATACGGCTATTTTTTGTAATAATATAGGATATAAATTGATGTCATAATGCCCTGGACATTGCGTTCACTGGCTGAATGGTTGTACATATGCCTGAAATATACATAATAATGTTTTTTTCAGCGTTTCAGCTGGATAGAACAGGTACATATTTATGTAAAAAGGTAAATAATTGTTAAAACACTATTTTCACTTTTCACCTGTCCTATAAATGGTGATAGAGTAAAGAAAAAGTGAATGTATAAAACACTCTTTGAAATATGATGAAATTCCAGTGCGAATGATACGGGGAATTGGCAGCCCACGCATAGTTGTCAACTGGTTTGTGTCAACTCACGCTTCAACTGTGTCGACTTGTGTCATTTCCGCTTCACGTGTACCAGAGCGACCTCCCCAGAGCACACGCGGCAATGTTGAAAAATAATTGTTATAATACGGCAAGTGCGTTGGAAGATCGCTCTGCGACATATGACGGCGAAATCTGAGTTGACACAGACCAGTTGACACACATTTTCACGAGTGTGTGGGCCGCCATTAAACACAGCAACCCGAATGAATAATAATTAATAAGATTTTTTTACAACTTTTTTCAAAAGATTTTTAAAAACCATTAAAAACATTTGAGGGACTATGAAAAATAAATTTTTAATTTCATAAAATATTTTAAATTTTCGTTGAAATTGCGCACACCTTCGCAATTCCATAAAAATAACATTGTTATGAAGTAAATGTTTACAAGTGGAGATTACGTAATTCGAGAACAAATACTAAAAACTTTTTTAACAAGTTTCAAGAGAAAATTGCATTTTTGTATGGTGACGTTGACACCTCCCTACTAAATCTATGTATAGGTAATGGGTTTCGGAAAAAACTTTTCTGTGGAGATAATGGGTTACAAGTGAAAAACATGGTGGCTTTTTTGGACTTCGTGTTTCTAGTGAAAATTCACCTACCTGTTCTATTTAGAGATAACTGGTTATGGAATCAACGCCTTAATTGGCGCCATTCTATCAAGTTGGTGGCAAAAAGGATTCTATTTAGATCTGCAGATTTAGTGTAAAAAACATCTCCAGAACAGGGTTGGCAAAATCTCAGAAAAAAATAAAGATAAAATAAAATGGAAAATTGAAGAATAACATAAAAATAAAATGAAATATTGAAGAATAAAATAAAAATAAAATACAATTTTTATACAATTTTACTACAATTTTAGTAAAAAGAATTTTACAAAAACCAGTTCTAGTCACGATCTAAAATAATAAATAAAAACAAAATAAATATAAAATGGAAAATTGAACAATAAAATAAAAATAAAATGGAACATTGAAAAAAATCGTTTCAACTTAACGTCTCTTTAAATTGAAAAGAGAGCCTGGTGGCTTGGATGTAAGTCATATTTTTTATAAACTGTATAAAATTTGAAGAAAATGAAAATTCGTTGCCAGTGATGAAATGATACGATGATATGAATGATATTAACGTATTCTTTTGTATTGGCCATCGCAACACATGGGTATTTTATTCTACCTGCTGAATAAATATGAATTGTGTAGTGTGTAAATACCGTATTTCCTCGAAATACCCCCGGGGGGTTTATTTTTTCAGAGTGAGAATTTTGAGGGGGGGTTAAACGAGGAAGGGGGTCCTTCGAGGGGGGGGGGTTTATTATTTCGCCAGAAATTTTTTGAAATCCCAGTACTAAAATGTCGTCTGAAACGTACGCAGACGTCGAAAAATCGCCATTTATAAGACTCTAAATACATTTATAAGTGTGTAGACGTATAAACACTGTTCTAACATAACAGAGTCATCGTTTTTAACGTGTGTTCTGCATTGCCCGGATGACAAACCGCAGCCTTTGTCATTTACGTTCTCTATACACTAAATTTGGGGGGGGGTATTTCGAGGGGGGGGGGTTTATAAGTTCATAGTGTCCATTTTGAGGGGGGGTATTTCGAGGGGGGGGGGGTATTTCGAGGGGGGTATTTCGAGGAAATACGGTACCTACCTATGAGTAGGGTGTCAAATTTCCGTTTTACATTCCGTTTTCCGGCAAGTGCAAAAAAATTTTCCGTTTCAGTTTCCGTTTTCCGTAAAAATAATTTGTTGACACACGTACCTATGAGCACTCTCATATTTATGAAAAGAATTTATTTTACGGATCCGCGTATTTTACGGATTTTACGTATTTGCTTGGATAATTCCCCTCAGACTTTTTTGAAGGGGAATTATTTAACGGGGGAATTATTCAATGGGAGGAATTATTATCTTGTAAACATTTTCAAGCCTGTTTCTATCAACTAATTCCAGAAAATATGCTTTATTAACAAAAACAAGCTATTTCTGTTCAAATTAGACGTAACAAATTGATAATATGCCTTAAGGGGGGGGGGGGTTCAAGGTCAAATGTTTTATTCTCAGTCATCTTTCAGGAGGGATTTGTTCAAGGGGGGGGGGGGTTATTCACAGGGGGAATTATTCAAGCAAATACGGTGGTTTGACAAACAATAAAGTGTTACTGCAGTTATGCCAAATGTCGTCAGACGTGAAAACAGTCAGAAATTACGACACAGTCTGAATGCAAAAAACAACTACTGAGATTTAGTTATGTCTGGTGTGAAAATGTTCACAACGGAAGTTTCCAAAATGTAACTTTAACCGGAAGGTTTTCGTCAAAATTTATTTAGCTAAGTAAAATTTTTCACCTTGGTCAAAAGCTTTGGAATAAAGACAAAACCCATGGTGCAAAAACACACATTATTTTAATTAAGAAAAGTGCACTGCACTCAGGGGCCAGGTGCCGGTTCCGCAAGTGGACAAGTTAAGAGTTAAAAGTTAAGAGTTGAGTAAAATGACAAATGGCGAGTTAAAAGTAAAGTTAACGTTTAAGAGAAAAGTTAAAGTTTAAGAGCTTAGTTAAAAGTTGAGTTAAATGTTAAGAGTTGAGTTAAAGCTTAAAAGTTGAGTTAAGAGTTAAGAGTTGAGTTAAGAGTTAAGAGACAAGTGGAAAATGATGGTAAAAAAATAAAAATGTGAAATTGGTATTGATACGGCTGTTCGCTGGCATGCTGCCAATGTTGTATGCACACATTTGAAAATAACGTATCCAAAAAAATTATCGCTAAAAAAATAAACAATCGCGGAACGTTGTTTCAAAATGGCCGTGCAGGGACAAAATATGATCGAAGATCAGCGTATCGCGCTTCTGCAACGAATGACCCATTTGTCTTTTAAATCAACTTTTAACTCACCTTTTAACCTTTAACTCAACTCTTAACATTTAACTCAACTTTTGACGCAACTTTTAACCTTTAACTCAACTCTTAACTTTTAACTCAACTTTTGACTCAACTTTTAACCTTTAACTCAACTCTTAACTTTTAACTCAACTTTTGACTCAACTTTTAACCTTTAACTCAACTCTTAACTTTTAACTCAACTTTTGACTCAACTTTTAACCTTTAACTCAACTCTTAACTTTTAACTCAACTTTTGTCTCAACTTTTAACCTTTAACTCAACTCTTAACTTTTAACTCTTAACTTGTCTACTTGCGGAACTGGCCCCAGTTCCGCACGTGGAAAAGTTAAGAGTTAAAACATAAGAGTTGAGTAAAATGACAAATGACAAGTTATGAGTAGAGTTAAGAGTTAAGAGTTGAGTAAAACGACAAATGATTTTACTCAACTCTTAACTTTTAACTTTACTCTTAACTTATCATTTATCATTTCACTCAACTCTTAAGTTTTAACTCTTAACTTTTCCACTTGCGGAACTGGCCCCAGGTCATCCAACTGTAATCTTTCGCTCGTTTTTTTCATCGAAATGTAATCGAAATATCAAAACATCCCGCAAATCAAAAAAATAAACTCTTCAAATTTCCTCAAATTTCCAACAACCCACAGCCATTCAATCGACCCCAGGCAAATATCGATCAGTAAACAAACATCAGAGAAAGGCACGCGCACGCGCCCGTAATCAGCCCCCAAGCACTAAAGCAGGAAGCAGGCAATGGCCCTTGTTCTTGACGCATCAACTATCGCCTTAGATACAGACGCGTCAAGCCGCCCCGCTGCATGAACTACAGCTGCAGCGGCGTGAAAGCATCACGTGCAGTTGTCTAGGGGGTCTCCACCGTCGGGGGTGGCACTTTTGGGTGGTGGTCCCGTTTTATGTCTGGCAGGGAGGGGGGTGCCACCCCTCCCCCCTCACGCCCACCCCAAATGGCTACATCCTTGGGGGAAACCCCCAACCTCCCATACTATTTAGGCGCCTTGATGCTTGTATAGTCAAGATATGTAAATACCTAGGCATCCCCACAGTGAATAAGAGTTCTAAAGCTAGGATTACAAATGTGTTTATATCAGAAAATTGAAAAGGATGGGTGTTGTTTCTCATTTTAAGCTGTCATCAGATGTTTCGATAAGTGGTTCATTTTGATCTGGTGAGTTAAGCACACCAGAGTTGTTAATAGTGCTGAACTTTTTTCAAAGTATTTTTATTTTACTCACAGTGAGTACAGAAAACGTAAAGTAGGACGTTTTTTACTTTTACACTGTAAAACGTGAGTAAAATACTGGGTATTTTCTCACAGAAAATTAAAAGTTAGTATTTTTCTCACAGAAAATGTAAAACTGGCTATTTTCTCACACATAAAATGTAACAGTCACTATTTTTTCGATTTTTACTCTGGAATACACCAAATGTGTTTTTTTCTCTCCTGATAAGTATTTCTCAGGAAAATATCCACTGTTTATCACTCTCTGTCTGTCAAAATGTCACATTCCCCTTAAAACGCATTTTTGGTACTCACATACTTTCAAACAGTATGAGAGTAAGTGAGTACTGGTATTTTTTCAGGAGGAAATGTAAATGTATTTACGTAGTACTCAAGTATACCGTATTTCCTCAAAATACCCCCGGGGGGTTTATTGTTTCAGAGTGAGAATTTTGAGGGGGGGTTAAACGAGGGGGGGGGTATTTCGAGGGGGGGGGGTTTATTATTTCGCCAGAAATTTTTTGAAATCCCAGTACTGAAATGTCGTCTGAAACGTACGCAGACGTTGAAAAATGCAACAAAAATCGCCATTTATAAGACTCTAAAGACATTTATAAGTGTGTAGACGTACAAACACTGTTCTCACATAACAGAGTCATCGTTTTTAACGTGTGTTCTGCATTGCCCGGATGACAAACCGCAGCCTTTGTCATTTACATTCTCTATACACTAAATTTGGGGGGGGGGTATTTCGAGGGGGGGGGGGGTTTATAAGTTAATAGTGTCCATTTTGAGGGGGGGGTATTTCGAGGGGGGGGTATTTCGAGGAAATACGGTATGTATTTATCGAGTAAACATAAATACGCTTTAACAACTATGAAGCACATGTGTGTGCCGAATCCAGACCATATAAAAAATCGGGGGTGGGATTTTTGGGTGGGGGATCCACCAGATTTTCATGTCTCCACATTATGTTGTATGTGGGCCAATTTTGATGTCATTCGAGTATGTTGGGGTTTGAGGTTGGGGGCACTGACGGTATATTTACCCCCTATTTTCGGCACTGGCCACCCCCTATTTTTTTCTATGGTCTCAAATTATCTCTTAACTCACCAGATCAAAATGAGCCGCTTATCTAAGCATCTGATGGCAACTTAAAATGAGAAACAACATGCACACATATGTTACAATTTGCTGATACTCATTGTAATCCTAGCATTAAACGCCCATTCAGTGTGGGGGTAGTTATTTACAATTCTTGACTACCTCTACCGTATTACCTTGAATGACCCCCTTTGAATTACCCCCCTCGCATTAGCCCCCTCCCCCTGAAAATAGGCTTGGAAAATAATAACCCCCCTCGAAATACCCCCTACAGAATGATGTACATCATGTATGCAATGTATTTACATGATGTATTTATTACTGGTTATTTGCATTCCAGCTACACATAGACTAGTTTGTGTAGCTACCATATTTCTTCTAATAGAAGGGCAGGTCTCTAATAGAAGGGTGTCTCCAATAGAAGGACGGGTAAAAAAGTTGATGAAAAAATAGAAGTGCGCCATTCTATAAGAAGAAATATGGTATCTACATTGTTCTGTCGAAATATATCCTGTTTGGACACATTTATTACCCATTTTGGGTACAAAAATTCCTACTGTTTACTACGATCCTTACAAAAATTTCTGATGAAATAATACCCCCCTCGAATTAACCCCCCTCAAATTTTGCTGGTGAAATAATAAACCCCAAAATTTTTTTTGAGGTAATACGGTATATGCATCAGGGCATCAACTCTGAGGGTTGGGGCATGGGGGTTACATCCAAGGACGTGGCCCAGGGGGGGGGCGGGGGGTGGTGCCCCCATCCCCGAGCCAGACATAAAACGTGCCAGGAATAGCACATGTAAATAGTAATTTCGTAGGTAGTTTTCAAAAAATTTGCTCGCAAGCGAGCAACATAGTTGTTAAAACGTATTCTGGGTCAAATTTTGGGTAGTCTTTTATATCGATTTTTGAAGGCATAGAAGGAAAAAAATAGAGAATATGCTTTAAAATAGAAGAAAATAGTCGAAAATGAATATATGAAGCCCATATATAGCCAAAGTTTGCAAAAATATGCGAAAAGTTATGAATATTAGTGATTTTGAGTGAAAATTGCGATGACATTTCTCAAAAATACTCATGTTTATATTTTCCATGGGGAAAAGTACGTTTACTCACGTTCACTCATGAGTAAAAGTAAAAAGTATATACTTTACGTTTTCTGTACTCAAGGGGTGAGTAAAAAATAAATACTTTACGTTTGCGTATACTTCAGTACTTTAAGTTGCGTTCAAGTTGAGTACTTTTAACAACTCTGGCGTGCAATTCCCCACCGAATTCAGTTGCATTGTGCCATTTACTCACGAATTCAGTTGCAGTAATGTTGTACGTAGGGAATTGAAACGTGAGTACCTAGATAAGCGAATATGAGAAATTAAACACAAAAACATGGTCGACAGTGTGTAGATGGACTAACGAAGTCTGTATCATGTATCGTTGGTGCAATGCTCAATTCTAATTACATGTAAAATAATACAGAAAATTTATCTAATATATACACGAAACCATATATGAATACCTATATGTACGCAGATACAAACATTTATGGATATAAGAAAAACAACCGACAAGCATAGAAGGTTTAGATTAGATTTTAGAAACATGCACATCAAGTCGTTACGGTAGCTATGTGCCACGGTGTAAAAAATATCACTGAGCGCATTACAGTTTTTATGGAAAATTACAAAATTTTGACAAAACGTAAAATTGATTACAACAGTATGTATAAAAATATGGTGCTGTAGCTTGAGAGTAAGGTAGTGAAATAAATTATCTTTATTGTGTCGAAATATCGTGTCATTATCTTTGTGGTAATGAATTAGTTATAAATTTTCCGTTATATGACATTTACGTTACATATTTAACTTTACATAACGTAGCATTAATTTTATTAATAATTCAATATAATTTCACATTATATGATAATTTTATGTAATAATTTTAGGCAATCGGTTTGAGCTGTAGTACGGGCTTAATGAATTTCAAAGAAAAAACATAAAAAGATTAAGATAAAAGATAAAGCAAAGAGCAAAAGAGCATAAAGAGCAAAGATAAAAAAGGTAGTTATTTTTTATTTTGAGAATATCGTCGAGATCAATGTTAATATAAAGGATGTTCGTTAAAATATGTATTTACAACGAAGTAAATATTTATCGATAAAGAGCAATCCATGTTTTCAGATAGGAAGATGCTACGCAAAACGGCTGATGTTAGATACTGAAAATCCCGTTTTAGTCAACTATGCAATACTTGACAAAAATTGGTACTTAAAATCCATGAAAAAAAATCCTTTTTGTAATGTAGGAGCTCAATTATCATAAATATGTGTCCACACCTCTCAAATGAACAGATTTTAAGAAAAATAAATAGGTACAATCCATCTGGCGCAAGAAAGTTTATGCTAAATTTGACAAATATGTTTATGTGAAATTGAACAGCTGCGGTGAAGGTGGGAAGTTTCAGTCTGGGAACTCTGACCACGTGATGCAAACTGAATTATTGACATTTTCCCTCGCTCTCACGAAACCCACTGGCGGTTATGTATACCTACTAGTGATGGAAAAGTTCGAAGAGAAATGGCGCCAAGCGCCAAGTGCGCCAAAAGAAATAATGGCGCCAGGCGCCACATGGCGCCACAGAAAAGGGCGACAAGCGCCAATGGCGCTGGCGCCATCAGTGCGCCAGCGCCATGGCGCCATTCCACCACTAATACCTACCTCTCAGTGGGAATGCGTTCGGTGGTCAACGGAAATTTACATTGTACACAGAAAACAAATACACAAATGTACATAGGTATTTACAATTGACAAGTATTTTATTTATGCAACTGTACTTAAACATAGTAATAAAAACCATGATGTCGCGCGCACTGGGCACTATTTAAATCATTTAAATTACACATAACGTAAACGTAATATTCGCAGAAAAGAGTAGCTCACAAATCCATTGATCTTTTAGCAAAAATTTATTCAGTGGTGAGTGAGAGCGCAAAATATCCAGAGTGATCGAATATTTCAATAAATATAACGTATTTCCTCGAAATACCCCCCCTCAAAATGGGCACTATGAATTTGTGGTCCGGGAAATGCATAACAGATGTTCAAAACACTTACTGTGTTACGTTAGAACATCGTTTATACCATCTACATCCTGATATAAGGCTGTAAAAACTTATAAGTGGTGGTTATTGTTGCATTTTTCACGTTTTTCTCTCAAAATTTTCACTCTGAAAAAATAAACCCCCCGGGGGTAATTCGAGGAAATACGGTAGGTATGCAAACCCGTGCAGACAGACATCATCATTCAACTGTTTTGATATTTTTTACTGTGAAATAAATCTGCAAATGCGCAGTGCAGGGAGGCATATTCAGAAGTAGTGGGATGCCACTGCTACCGAACCAAATATTTTTCAGAGTTGAAATCAAGTATTTTGCAGAGTTGAAATCAATGACATCAACACATGAAAAGAAAAGAAACCAAGATCATTAAAAAAACAACTAGTGATACAAAATACAAGCGAGAAACTCACTTGTAAAAATATCAAACAGAAAGTGTCTACAGCTAAAATTTAAAAAAACCCTGGTAAATGAGCTTTGAATGGATTTTAGTTCAGTGGAAAGGATGGATCAACAACTGTTAATGGTGATCAAAATGATTCACAATGGTACACTCAAATCTGCCTTTCAAGTTTTATGAATTCAGAAATGAACTAGTGTGTAAAGGCTAGGCCTAACAAAGTGTAACAAACACACAGCAAAAAAACAATGTTGACTGTGAACTATTTATCATCATACTGTAAATACTCTTTTAGTATGACCCCTCTCCATTAAAGGAACCGCTCCAATAGGGGAGGATACCATTCCGTATCTGTGCGTAATGTATCCCTGTACATTAAGTACATTTACTGTAAGTAAATGCTTATGCAAGTAAGTTATTCAACCTTCATGACAAAACTTCATGGCTTTGATTTCAACACATGGCGATTGCTGCATGTGCATTCCATTAGTGCACGAGTATTTTTTTGCCACATATGGAGGATTAGTTCATCCTGATCTTCTTTGACCTTTTCTGACTCTTGCTTTAACCAAGTGGAACAGGGCACGTGCACTATTTACTTGTGCACATGCTTGGTTTGAGTGTATGTTCAGGGTGGCCCACATAAGGCCCACGTCAGCAAATTGAAACGGCGCGCCTGATGTGGGCCACCCTGTATTTATGTGGATACGTTACGCACAGATATGGAACAGGAATCTGCCTCCAATAGTGCAACCCCATTGGGCATGTTGTGTGAGTATAATGTGATTCCCTCCAATGGGCCTCCACATGCTAGTTGACATGCCATCTCAGAGTCAACTCAGAGTCAACTAGTGTTCCGACTCATGCAACTGCGGACCTCCAACATCGCTGGTTCATGTGTCTAACTACCCATTTTCAGCTATTTTCTCCTTATATACATATTTTCAGCTATTTTTAACCTACTTTTAGCTATTTTTCTCCCTTTCCTTCATTCTACACCTTGATAAAGCCTTTACAAATTCATGCTCACACTTGAGTTATGTGAACAGTTGAGCTGTTGAGTTTAGGCAAAATAAAAATGTGACCCCCTCTATCAATGCGATTCCTCCAACAGTGCGACCCCCAAACATGTGCTGAAAACAATAATGCGACAGTTGCATTAATAGAGTATTTAATGTAACTGCATTTTCACACTAGCAATATGCGACTGCATTGCTCCATCGGGTTCAATTGTTGCCATTTTAGCAAATACTGCAGGACAAATGTCAGCGCAATTTTTTTACTAAAAATTCACTTTTTTCACTAAATTTAACCACACAAATTCACTAAAACGATCCACTGACCGACTCGGTAATTGCCAGACAACACAGGTCACATTATTGAAAATTGTATACAATCGATAAACGTCAAATTTCTGAAATTTCTCATCGTAAACATCTCGGGCGTGAAAGGGAAAACGCATGAGCCAGTTAAGTAACAGCAAGGCAAAAAAATCAATGGAAGTACAAAAACTAAACAGTGATATATTAGATACACTGGGACACCTTCTTGTGCGATCCAGACAGAACAATGAGATAACAATATTAATAGGGGATTTCAACGGTCACATTGGATGTGATGAGTTAGGTATACCAGGTAACAAACAGGATGTAAATGAAAATGGAAAATTAATCAGGGATTGGATGTGTGAATACACACCAAACCTGCTAAATGAACGCTTAAGAGGTCAGTGGACATTTGAAAGGAAAAATGCTGAATCGATAATTGATTTATGTTTCTCCTCCTCAGATATTGACATCACAGGGTGCATAGATGACTGTGGTGAACAATGCCCTTTAATTTCAGACCATCATGCTATAATCATGAAAATCAACACAAACCCAGTAAAAATAAAACCGAAAACTAAAATAATAAAACCAACTCAAAATGAATGGGAGGTATTTCATACATGCACTGAAAATGCGAATGTGACAAATTACATGGATATGATAAAAAGTGTTCATGAAGCAGCAATAAAATCAACAACTGGGCGCAAACAAATAAGTACAGGCCCGGGTAATAGGCCTAACAGAGAAATCCAAAAACTCCATCGGCGTATGGCTAAGGAACGCCGCAAATTTAAACAAACAGGCAAGCTTCAACATAAACAAAATCAAACAAGACTTAGAGCTGAATTACGCCGGGTAAAAAAACGTAAAGAAAGGGAACAAAATGAAAAACTTATGGATAAATTGGTTTCATCAAGTCACAAAAACATTAATCACATCTATAAACACGTGAACAAAAACAAAACTAATAACTCGAGGATAGTGCACACAATGGAAAACGAGAATGGTGATCCAATAAAGTCTCACTCTGAAATGAATATAGAAATGAAAAAAGCTTGGGCTACAGTTATGAAACTGAACCCAGGGAACACAGAATGTCCAACAGTTGACAAGTTACTAGACACGTCTGTACTTATCAATACAGGTGCCACCTCAGAATTCTCAATGGCAGAACTGGATAATGCGATTAAACATTTAAAGAATAACAAATCACCGGGGACTACTGACATTCATCACGAGTACTTTAAACACATGAGTGTCTCATTCAAGGAAAATTTACGATTGATGTACAACTCATGGCTGAATGGATCAGAGATCCCACAAGAAGCAAAAATTTGCAAAATGGTTCTACTTCACAAGAAGGGTCCAAAATCTAATATGAAAAACTACCGAACCCTAGGAATCTCATGTAACATTAAGAAGCTATACATGATACTTTTAAATAAGCGTTTAATAACACTTTGTGAAGAGGCCAACGTCTTCACAGAATTGCAAGGGGGTTTCCGACCAAACAGAAGAACATGTGATAATGTTCAAATCCTAAAAACATGCAATAGCTATGCAAAGGCTAATGGAAATAAATTTTACACATGCTTTGTGGATGCGGAGAAGGCATTTGACCGTGTTGTCAGAGACAAATTATGGAAAAAAATGATGGATATGGGTATACCAAGTAAACTGGTAACAGCAATTGCTAATGCCTACTCAAATATTAAGGTAAAAATGACATATGCTGACTATACAAGTGAAGAGCTCGATTACCCATTCGGAGTTGCACAAGGTTGTGCCTTGAGCCCAACACTCTACGCCATTTACATGTATGACTTGGCACACATACTTCAGGAGTCAGGACTAGGTGCAAAATTGGATAAAAATACAAGTAAAATCCCTGGATTATTCTTTGCAGATGATGTGTGTTTGACGTCAAATACAGAACTTGGATTGCTGAAAATATTAGACCTTTTCAGTGACTGGGCCTGGAACTGGAACATAAGCATAAATACATCAAAATCTATGGTCCTACGCTGGGGGGAACATTCAACGCAGATGAAATGGCCCCTGGGCTGGTCAGCAGAAAAAATCAAAGGTGAAATACATGAATGTGATGAGACTAAGTACCTCGGCATAACCATCACTTCGGAGCATGATCCATTCCACAAACATATACTTGATTCATACACTAAAATGTTGAAATTCAGCTCGTTAGCCATTTTATCTTCAAAAAAGACAGTTACGCCCTTGCACTATGCAAAAATATGCTTCAAGGGCTATGTCGAGCCACAAAGTATGTATGGATTAGAAGTCACTGGTGCAGATGCAAAAATACTTTCTAAAATGGATAAATTATACATCAAGA